>JALBCR010001856.1:0-61586 GCA_030710515.1 Abscondita cerata
ATCAGTATGCTTCGTTCAGTTGCATTATTGCTATGCAAAGTCTTTACCAGCTATGGTGGTTCGTAATTTAAAATTCAATGTTTAAGTAAACACCGAAATGCACCTTTCAAAGCAGCATTTTGTACTTCTCAATTAAATTAGGGGCCTTGCAAAATAATAATAATTTCCAATAGGGGCGTTTTTCATTGCGTTTCCTACCGGGTTTAACAGAAATGACTTATAGGGATAACCAGCATCACCGATTAGAATGGATCCAGGGATTTTAAGATTCCTCCGTCATTCTTCTAATGGAACCAGTGCGTTTATTCTTATTGTTCTATAGTCGCTATGTGATATAATTTGAAAGTTGATACTGTAACATTCCTTCCTCGAATAATGATTTTTTTATTTATATAAAGATACTTGCATAGACAATAATATTTAATACAAAGTTAGACCACAGGTATAACCCCAAATCGGTCTACATAATTGAAATTAACAAAATTTACATTATCAGTCTTAAGAGAAGAGCAAAAAAAAAATACTAAATTTAAACAGGTTAAAATTATTACCTATTTCTAATACATTGATCAAAGTTTTTGAAGTTTCTTAAAAGACATACTAAACATATCTAAATCACTTGCGCCAACATTATTATCGTTATCGTTAAGATGAGTAAAGGAATTAAAAATAGCGGAACCATAATTGAAAATTGAATATTTTAGTACATCAGTCTTAAAGTTATGCTAGCTCTAGTGTTGATAGATCTAGGAACATGAAAACTTACTTGGCGTAACAGTGCTGAACAATCGATGTGCCCATTGATCAATTAAAAAAAATAGAATTGATGCATCCCGTCTAACAGATAATTTACAATTCTTGCATCTCTCCTCAGAAGATCAGTGGGAGAGTCAAATGGACAAAAACTTTATACTTTTTATAATACAAGTACCTAAGGACTTTGTTCTGTCTGCATGTTTTTATATTTAGCACTACTGGGAAACCAAACACCAGAGCAATACTCAGTCTGGTTCTAATCAATGCAAAATAAAGCACACAAATTGCTTTGGTACTTGCAAAATCAGGAGTACATCTTTTACAAACCAATTAATCTGTACGAAAAATTTACAATAGACTGAATATGTTCAACAAACGAGAATTTATTTGAGAAAATTATACCTAAATCTTTGTGAGACTGTACTACTTCTAAATTATGATTGCTGATAAGATAGACTGGGTCGTAAATGGCTCTTTGATTTGATACAGATAAAACAACACATTTTTTTGTATTCAGTAATAATTTATTCTCAATACACCACAAATTTAACTTTCAGAATGAATACTACTATACAATTTCAAATCATCAGCATACATTAAGCAATTAGAAATAGGTGGCAAATCATTTACAAAAATTAAAAAAAGAAGAACGCCAAGATTTGCCCCTTGAAGCACGTTTCTTTTAGAATGAAAGTTAAGAAATCTAACGCTGAAAGACCTATCTTTCAGATATGAACTAAAAAATAACAAAGTAAGTTTAGATGCACCAAGCCTATGAAGTTTAAGCAAAATGAGGTCGTGATCTACTACATCAAACGCTTTTGAAAAATCCGTAAATATCACATCGACGCGACCTTCCACATCCAGTACACTTCTAACATATTCAGAAAAGACTAGCAAATTGGTTTCAGTAGATCTGCCTGTGAAAAACCATGCTGCTGGGGACATATAAAATTTCTAACACAACTAAATAATATTTTGTAAATGACATATTCAAAAACCTTTGCGGAACTGTTCAAGATAGACACAGGTCTATAGTTAACTAGATTGGATTCATCACCTGATTTAAAAACCGGTGTTATTTTACAACTTTCCAAAGATCAGGATAAACGGCTGTCTTAATAGATAAATAAAAATATAACATAATTGTGTCGCGATTACGTCCTTAAGTGTTTTAATAAACTAAGTAGGAATGCCATCGGACCACTGCTCATTTTATTTTTTAGTTTGTCAAAAGCACCATTAACATCATTTATAGAAATTATACCTAAATTAAAAGAATGATAAATATTGTCACAAGCATTACTACTCGCCAAAATGTTATCTAAATCATAATTCGATTTTGTTTGACTGTGGACAGACATGAAATAATCGGCAAAAGAATCAACAATCTCGTGGCCACTGTATTTAATTCCATTATAATGCATTTCATCTAATAACTTAGTTTTAGATTTTAATAGTTTTGTATAAGACCCAATTTTTTTGGATCAGATGAAACAGAGTTTTCGGTGTCAACGATAAATTTTGTATAAGCAATATCTATTTTATTTTTAAGAACTTTTCTAGCACATTTGAATCTGATAAAAAAATAAGGAGAAATTTTATATTTTTTGGCAAGCTTATTTTTGGTTTTAATAAGTTTAATTATATCTGAATCAAACCAAACAGGATATTTACGTTCAGGCTTAATTAAACATTTAGGAACATATTTATCAATACAATCAAAAAGAATCTTATGAAAGTATTCCACAGCCAAATTAACATCTGAAATAGCATATAAACAGGACCAGTCAGATTGAGAGATCATACATTTTAAATCTCCAATATTAACATTTTTATATTTGTAACAAATAGTGCTGCAAGGCTGGATACATACTCCAACGGTAACAAATTTATTTTTTGGTAGTCGCACATGAATTAATAACGGGGGATGATGTTTATCCTCTGGAACTAGAGGATAACTTCCTCGATCAATTGTTACATTTGAAAGACTCAATAAAACTAAATCTAAAGTTCTGAAATTTGAATTCAAAATTTTATTAACAGAATATAATTAATAAAGGGTTATAAAGCTATAAATATTTTGAATCTTGGAATTTAATTGATAACAAGCCAAATCAGTATTAATAGTGCTGTCATAAAAATCGGGCACGTTAAAATCACCAATTACTAGTATGTTATATTTATGACAGTTACCTATTTCAAGTTGATCAGAAACGTAATTAAAAAAATCTGTGTAACATTGATTCTTACAATTCGGTTCAAAATAAACAGCTATCACCACAAAATAATTACTCCAATAATTAAAAGTAAGGTATTGCTCTGGTAGCGAAACTTTCGCCTCTATGCATTATGGAAAGTTGAAGTTTGCCATAAAACGGGTTCTGAATCGAAATCTTTTTCATGGGTTTTGTGGAAATATTATCCATTGAGGTAACAAGTGTTGACATAAATACGACGACTCGCACTCGGTTGACTCAATGCAAAATTGTTGCTTGCATCTTGAAGGGTTCTTGCATACGAAAAAAGTTATAAAAACACGTCTTTTATAAAAAGCTTTACAACAACGATTTTCCATGCTGCTTTCTAGTTTAGGAATTTACTTTGGTAGTAATTAATTATTAATTAACGGTACTTAAGATTATTGTAATGTTTAACCCCACACACGAAGTTTTCAATTATTTATTTATTTCTTTTTTACCAATGGGCATGTTTTTAAACCAAGCAAGAAAAGTTTTTTTGGAGATCCTCTTAGAAATTAGTTTTTTGAATACTTTTAAGGAGCAATATCCAATTTCCTTCGCATTATTATTTTGTTCTTTGTATTATTGTAATGATCAAATTTAGTCTACCGAACATGGATACCATAAATACTACTTAACGAACTAAGATGTTTGAAAAAATTAAACCCTAGATCAGTTCCTTGCATAAACAAAATACTGCGTTACCATAGCAACGAACAATAACTTATTAGAAGTGTCAGTGTAAAGTTTGACGTCAAAAAAGTAAACCAGAGTCACGCAATAAATTAAATGAAAAAGATGTCCACCGAAATTGTGAAAATCGAAAAATTGGAGTATCGAGCCATCATCAAGTACCTGTATTTAAAAGGGTTAAGAGGTAAGCAGATTTACGAAGATATGCTTAATACCCTTGGTGATCAATGTCCTTCGTATGCGACCGTCAAAATTGGAATGCAAGCTTCAAAAAGAGGTAAATTTTCCATTGAAGATGATGACCGATCGGGAAGGGCAGTTTCTGTGTCAGTCCCCGAAAATATCCATGCAGTTCATGACATGATTTTATCAGACCGTCGAATTGGGCTAAAACGGATATCTGAAGCACTGAATATTTCATACGAACGCGTTCATCATATGGTTCACGTCAATTTGGACATGAGAAAATTGCTGCAAAATGGATCCCCAAATGTTTGAATGTTGACCAAAAGCGTGCAAGGGTAGAAGCATCGCGTTCGATCTGTGCTCGATTTGAAAACGATGTAGACTTCTTAAACCGAATTGTTACTATGGATGAGACTTGGGTACATTTCTACGATCCAGAAACAAAGCAACAATCGATGGAATGGCGACACTCTGGTTCTCCAAGACCTAAGAAGTTTCGTGTCCAAAAATCTGCTGGAAAAGTTCTTGCTTCAGTTTTTGGGATTGCCATGGAGTAATCATGATTGATTTTTGGATAAGGGTAGAACAATAACTGGAGATTACTATTCGACATTACTGACCACTCTACGGGAAAATATTAAAGAAAAAGACGCGGAAAGCTATCCAAAGGTGTTTTGTTTTTGCAGGACAACGCCCCTGCACACAAATCTCATGTTGCCATGCAAAAATTCGTGATTTAGGGTTTGAATTACTAGAACACCCCCTTATTCACCCGATTTGGCTCCGTCCGACTATCACCTCTTTCCTCAACTGAAAAAAGTTTAAAAGGTCGTACATTTTCTTCCAACAAGGAGGTAATAGAAGCTGTGGAGGTCTGGTTTGCAGAGCAAGAAGAAAAATTTTTTGAAAGGTCTAGAGACGTTGCAGGTTCGCTGTAATAAATGTATCCAATTAAGAGGAGAATATGTTGAGTAATAAAATATTTTGACATTGAAATTTTGTTTGGTTCTATAGTAGGCTAAGAATTTTTCAATATATCCTCGTGTATGTGAAAGATTCTTGAAGAAAATTATTTTTGCCAGATTTAAAAAATTTTACACGAAACCGCAAAAAAAATTGGGTGGTAAAGAAAGAAATAGTTATTTAAAAAACCAATAGTCAGAGGGAAAACAATAGAAAATATGACCTGAGACTAGCCATCATAAATAAAAAAAAACAGATTATGATCTTAAGAATAATCAGGACAGTGACGGTATTATAGAAGAGACAAGAACTGGCATCATCGTTTACAGAATTTTATGCTGAATATAAAATTTAAATCATATATAGGGTGGTTCGTTTAAAATAACAAAGTTAATGTCCACTTCCGGTATAACCGGAAGTTCTGCAATGACTATTATATTTTTATTTGAAAGGGCATAGTTTTTGATGTAAATCTACAAAAGTATAAAAGTCTAATGGCAGCCTTACGTGGGACACTGGTTATGATTGGAACAGGAGAATTAAAATAAAGATAAACTGTATATTCGAATTCAAAGTGTAAAAGTATCTAACACTAAACAACACTTAAATAGACGGCAAGACCAGCTAAGCATTACTTTGTAAATGAAGTTTTACTTTAATTTTAAGTAATGTTGATGAGATCGGCCACAATCACAATTCAAACTTACTTCAAAACAAAAATTTTGTTAGTTTAAACTTTACTTAAACAAAATGTATTGGCTGTATTAAGCACCTATGTATGTGTATAACTAATTTTCCAGTGATATTTATTAATGATTAATTGTAGATAGTATGTCTCTCGGGAGCTATAAGCAACAGTTGGCCCCTATTGATTTTAATAAAAACCTGCCTACCATAAAAATAATCTGAATGCTCTAATTAATACAATTAATTATAAAATTAATCAATGCTAATACTTACAAATAAAGCTAACATTGGGTGAAGTTTTCTCAAGTGGGCCACCTAAAATCGACTTTTGATTTTTTTCGTTACACGTTACGTATTTTTATAGTTGATAAGGTACTTACAGTAGACACTAAAAGGTTTTTCGAAATAACAATTTTTTAAAAAGTTATGATAAGGGCTGGGACATTTATAATGAATAACCCTGTACTTACACGAACTTTTATCTTTATTATTTTAAGAATGCATTCAAATAAAAAAACGTTTTTGTTAATTCTAGCCTGAAGCCTTCAAAAACTGGATCTGGTCGAGCAATACAGGAAGGTAAGAAGATTTTGTCAATGTTAGATGACGTTTCAAATATTATTCCTCAGTCTTTTCTAATATCATTTTGAGAAAACAAAACCTGTTGAATATGCCGAAGTCTGTAGTAACCGATGTTTTTAAATTGCGTTCTGAAAGGTCCTGAACATATCAAAAATACACGTTTGGTCAAGATCATGAATTTTAAAAAACTGGGTGTATAATATGAGAAAGAGAAACGGGAAAGAATTGTACGGTGAAATTTATTTTGTTGTTTATATAAAGCCAAAGTTCCATACTACGCGGCAAAAATTTTCAGAAATCGAGCAATTCTAGGTTATTATACAATCCTAGGATAAGAACAAAGGCATCTGCAATTAGTTTGTATCAGCTTGGACCTTTTCAGGTACTATATGAAACAATGAATTTCTGAAGAAATGGATTCAGACAAGTGCGCATTAAAATAAAATATAAAAAAAAATGCCCTGCAAGAAAAAAATAGCCGATCTTTATAGAACCCTGATCCATCACGGTATAGTTCCAAAATCCCCTTGAAAATAATAAAAGTAACGATACTAGTTACTTTCTAATTACTTTTCCTACTTCGTCTATGGAGTGAAGTATATTCTGCAATAATTCGACTAGTAAATCTAACAATAGTTACATTCCGATAGGGAAAATTAAGCTGTACAGGGTGTCCTGTTTTCGACACTTTTGCAGGGTATCTCCGTTATTATTGCAGTTCGGAGTTTTGGGTTTTCATGAACTTTTGTAAAACAAACGATAGCACACAGATTTATTATGGCCCTCTTCGTTTTTGAAATACAGAGTGAAATTGAAAAATGTGCATTTTCAGACACCCTCTGTAATTCAGGTATCTGATAAGTTATCGACTAGGTAAAAACGGAATCTTACACATTTTGTTATGCATAATCCAGTGACGTGCTTAGTTTTTTTTTTAGGTGTCCCCATTTTTGAGAAAGTTACCAAAGTTAGGATTTTTTTAATGTCAATTTGCTATCTTCAAAATAATGCGTTGAGATTTTTAATCGCCGTTTAATTCACGAGTTAGTTACAAAACTTTTCCGTCGACCGTACTTTGTAATTTTAATAAAATTATATACTCTAATAATTCTAGAGAAGAAATGCTATTGTGAACGAACCACAACCACAAATTTATAACCTAACTTCATCGTTTCTACTTTTTGTGAGAGCTTCGTCTTTTATTGCCAACAGTATTTTAATATAAGCTCACAAGTTGATGGAGAATTAAATTACTCAATTTCGATTGTGTTGTCAAAATAAAATAGTTTTCATCATAATAAAACAAGAAGACTAAATTTTTTTGTGGGAACAAAGACAACACCAAAGTGTTTGACAATGTTTGATATATCATGGATGTAACTTAGCACATCTCGAACAAGTTGAACTTTATATAATGACTTGTCGCATCATATCGAAGAAAGATATTTATATCCTTACTGTGTGCAAGAAGTTTACCAACTTATTGAGACAATTATCCTGCACATATTCAATACTGTCAATGGCTTTGCAACACTTTTATCAGAGACATATTTGCTTAAGACTCCTTATCGATGAAGTTTTGTTGTACATTTACTGTTCTATAATTTCACAAACACGTGCATCTGGAGTTTACAAAAACATTTTGTAATAGTGGTTCCGCTTCACCTCCAAAAGATCTTTTCAGAAGTCGGAATGTTTACTTTTATAGTTTTGATTTTTTTCTTACAGCCTTACTTAAAGAATCTACCCTTTGAACAATGAGTAAATAATATTGAAGAACTACATGAGAGAATAGTTTGTAAAATAGTTGAGCTGAACACCCTTAACATGTTATTAAACGTTATCATTGGAATGTTGCATACAGTACAAAAATGTCTTAAAAATCATGGTGAACAAATTCAAGATTTATTACAATTGTAGATTAAAGTCGATTTGTTATTATTAAAATTTGCTTTGCTACAAATTACGACAGATTTTTTATTTATACTTTTATGTTGTAGTTCATTGAAGATAAACGGCAATATGTATGTATAGTTGCCTATACTAAAATCAATTTTGTTTACATTAATGTAGTCATAAATGCGCGGTCGATGGAAGAATATTGTTTGTTAAGTTTGTTTCATAAATTAACATTAAACTTTTCTTTGAATATTAAAATCTACTTAATTAAGAACTAACCAAACAAAACCTCACTTAATTTTCTTAAGTCAAAATTAAAACTGTAAATTATTTGGTTATACACTAAAATTTATAAAATCCCTAAAACAGTACGGAAAGAGCTTCTATTTCCGTATTGTACCTAACAAAGCTATAGAAATTGCGAAATAGAAAATAATAAGTACCTAGACGAGTAACGCTATATTCGCTTTATACCGAAAAATGAAGCTGGAATGCTAGAAGGAAAGCACTAAAGTACGATAGTAAAATATCACGTGATAAGGAGTGCAAATTTGTGAAGTTGGGAAGTGGAAGGTACCACCAAGAAGATCCCAGTGTCCCCGTGTATTTTTAGGTTAATATAGTTGACATGTATTTTAGGTTGAAAGTGACCAGACTGGAGCATTAATTTAACTTTTTCATATGCAGAATTGAAGTCGTTCTTGTTATTTTTCCACGTGTCACGTGACAATGATTGATCCGTCCTTGCACCTCTCTTTCTATTACGGCGACTTCAAAACAAAGGTGCAAGTTACCTGTCCATAGGTACTTATATTTAGTCTGAGGTGTTAGGTACCTATTTAGCATTTACGCTCATCTTATTAAATCCAACTAAAATTCATTTGAGGGTAAAGTTTTCTAATTGACAAAGTTATATGCAGTTTTAACAATGCTTTTTGAAATCTGTTAAAACAAAAGAGAAATTCGTTAATTTACAGTTTTTCAGCAAAACACGATTTGAAGCAGGGATTATTGGTTGTATAAGGGTGGCTGGCGAAGAAGTCAGCCATAATTACTTTGTGGATAGGAAACGTTGGAGTGTGGTCTTGTGGTGCAAGATAAAAGAAGCGTACAGCAACACAAGCAGGAATGGATGATTAACGCTTTTGCGTGGCTGGGGAAGAAGTCAGTCCAATTACTAATTTGCTTTTTATAGGTATAACAACACAAAAAAGGGGCACCAAGATTTCTGCTTGTGTTGTATGATTAAGGAAGAAGTCAACATTACTACTTTTTTTTATAGCAAACGTTGTGTCCAAATTTGGAGAAGGATCGATACAAGCAGGAAATGGTCGCAAGATTGCTGCTTGCTTTGTTTCGCTGGGGAAAAAGTCAATTACTATTTTGTTTTTTTGTAGGAAACGCTAAGTGCCGCTGTGTTGAAATTTGAAGTAAGATGTAGCAATGATATAGCAACATAAGCAGAATGGTGTCACAAGGTTCCTGCTTACCTTGTGTGACTGAAGAGGAAGTCAGTCACCATTACTTTGTTTTAAAAAAAACGGTAAGTGCCCCTGTGCTGATATTTCAGCCACGTCGAAACATGATCGAAGTAATCCAAGTAGACAAGATTTTTGACGTTTCTACTTCAAGGTGATGGCTCACTTCACTTCTTTAAGAAAGAAGACAGTTGCGCCGTCAATTTAAGTACTAAATAACGACAATTGTTAAAATTTATCAGTTTTCTAAATTTGAAAAAGATAAAGACAGAGAAACTATCTCTAGTGAATTCGAGAACATAATAATGTACCTCAGAAATTATATAAGGTACCGTAAACCGGGGCTATTTTGCCACCGCGGGGCAACTTTGTCACTGTACGCGACGTTTTATTGCTTTATATATAAAGAGGATAATGCGCGGCGGAAAGTTAAAAAAAAATATTGTTTTTTCGCTTACTTAATTAATTGTTTTTGTTTTAATTTTAGTATTTGTTAAACCTGTTTTGCGAAATGTCGTTACATTTATATTAATCATTTATAAGTAAAAATTTTAAGACAATTGTTTTACATCGATGCGACAATTTTTCTTAAAAAAAAAATTTTTAGTTGTTTCCTTTTCACCATATCTAAAAAATAATACTAAAAACAACTTTTCAAACCCTTTACAAAAAAAATTATGTTTGTTTTATTACAGCTCCAACTAACTAATTAAATCATGAGGACCTACAAAAAAAACCTTGACAGCCGGTCATATGCCAACTATGAAAAGGAAAATTTCGAAAAAGCAGTGGAGACCGTAAGAAGCGGAGTGACCAAAAAACTAGCTTCTCAAACCTATGGGATCCCACGATTAACCATACTCCCTAGATGCCTTAGAAGGCAATAGAAGACTGTTGGACATCCGACAGTCCTTAGGAAGAAAGAAGAAGAGTTAATTTCACGAACCTTGGGAGTCGTGGCAGATTGGGTATTTCCTCTAACACACCCAGATATAAAGTCGGTTATTAAAAAATACCTTGACAAAAAGGGTATTGTTATACCTGTATTAAACGTCAATCACCCTGGGGATGATATAATTAGTGCTTTTATCAAACGAAACAATTTATCTGTACGAATAGCCTCAAATATCAGAAGATCCCGATCCTCAGTAGACCAACAAGATATTTTGAAGTTTTTTGAAAACATTACCCCTGCATTATTAGAGTCCAGTGGGGATCATATACATAACTATGATGAAACAAACTTTACTGACGACCCTGGTGCTAGAAAGCTCATTGTTCCACGTAACTCGAAAAGGGTTGAACGTGTCCAAAATCATTCCAAGGCAGCCATTAACTTAATGGTCTGCGGTAGTGCCAGTGGAGTCTTGCTACCGCCCATGGTTGTATATAAAGCCAATAATATTTATAAAAACTGGTGCAACGGCGGCCCACCAGGAACTGCTTACAAAAATAGTACAAGTGACTGGTTTGGCGCTAACTTATTGGAGGTATGGTTTAACGAAATTTTACCTCCACACTTCTAACAAGAGAACCTGGAAAAAGAGTGATCCTCGTAGGAGACAACTTGGCCATTTTGCTTCAAGTGTTGTACAGGCAACACAAGAAAATGACACACATCTAATGCAACCATTAGGTATTCGGGCCCATGAAAAAGAAATCGCGTGCGATTCTAGAAAACTGGCGAAAAAAAAAAGTCGATATCCTGGGTCGATTTCAAAAGAACATTTTCCCATTTTACTGAACAGACTTTGGGTGCATATTCATGATACAGTGTCGCAAAATTTGATTTCGGGATTTTGCACCACCCGCTGATATCCCGATGCTGCTGTTCAGGAAAAAGAAATTATGAGTTCAAAATCCCGAGAAGAAAAAAGAAGCGAGGAAAGAAAATAGAAGCAGGGCAAAATGTTTCGGTCCTCAGCGGACATCGTAATGAGTAATGTCGATGTTGTCGATGATGATACACAACTATCCACCTCCAGAGGAAAATCGAAGATCCAAACAAATAAACCAAAGTTAGGTGTTAAGCGTAAAGAAGAAGACGTCCCACCAAGACAATCGACACGAAAAAAAAGATGATTCAAACAGACGGAACATCTGCAAGTGTTTGTGGGAAAGTACAGACATCCAGTTAAATGGATAAAATGCTACAAATGCCAGAAATGGATTTGTGGCATCTGTAATAATGACAGTAAAGATCCCTATTTTACAGTTCAGAAGAGGATCCCTACTGTACAAACGAAGAGGACTGATTAACTCTAAACTATTGATTTAGTCTCAGTTGAGTTTTCACTATTTGTTTGATGAATTTATGTTAAGTTAAAATTTATTTTGTTTTTTATGTTGTTTGAGCATTAAGAATCGGGTATCATAGTTTCTGTTTCTGAATGCGTTAAATGCGACAATACCAAAATGTATTTATGTTTGTTTTCGATTCATTAATATGTATCTGCCTTTTATTTAGTTGAAATAAATATTTTGCAAATTTTGAATAAGGCATTATAGTTTTTTTTAGTGATTTTCATCATTTTATACCATTAAAAAGAATAATAGCCACCTAGCGTTGTTTTAGAGATTTTACACTTATTTAGAACTTGGTGACAAAGTAGCCCCAAACATGGGGCTACGTTGTCACCTAATAAATATATATATATATATATATATATATATATATATATATATATATATATATATAATATTTTGATTCATCGCTTATTATAAAAAATTTAGCATAGTTCTTAGTTGTAGAGGACGATTTTGTCGGTGAACTAATAATTATTGCACACCCAAATTCCGAAGGATATCGGAGTTATAAGTAAAAGTATATCCAAAAACTGACAAAGTAACTCCGTTTTACGGTAACTTAAATAAATTTAAATTTTTGCAGACTTGCGTTCGAGCTATCCTACATTGATGAGCTTCAAATAAGGTGAAACACGTATATACCGGGTGGGTTTTTGAAAACGAAACAGATACGTTTTTGGGCCTTTAGCTATTTTTTTTCCAAAAACCCTCGGACAGGTCAATTTTATTTTCGAGGGGGACAATTGACTAGACTAATTTGACATTTGTCAATTCAACCCCTAGGCACCAGGGGTCAAGTGACATATCATTTTAAAGCCAATCGAATTATCTTTCTAACGGCATATTATTTTTTAAATTTGAACGATTAGTATTCAAATTATGACGTTTCTAAGGTTTTGTTTCAATGCATTTGTTGTGCCTATTTCAATTTCTGATAAAGATCGTGCTACCTGTTAATGATTGATATTTTTGCTACTAGTGTCATCGATTAGACATTTCTCATTGTAATCTGTAACAAAAATTCTGACATAATTTGCGTTAGTGTTTGTAGTTAATCGAACATAAAAACCTCTATTTTGACTACGTTATCAGCTTATTGTTGCTTGTGCAATTGAACAACATTATGGTTTACTCCATTGCCGAGGGTGACAATTATTTCACTTTTCTATGGAAATAATCAGTGTGCTAATAGAACAGCAGAGCAATTTAATCAACAGCACTTGGATAAACATGTTAATCGGAAGTACGTCTTGGAGTTAGTGGCAAAGTATCAAGAGACTGGATCTGTTTGTAATATGAAGCGACAGTCCGATAGAAATGAAGCAGTAGATGTGGCGGTTCTTGGACATGTTGCTTTGAATTCTCGAACGAGTACGAGGAATTGGCAGCTGAATCTGGTTTTGGGCGAAGCATCATTCGAAATGTTTTGAAACAGCATAAATTCCACCCTTACAAAGTTCATCTCGTACAAGAACTGAATGAAGATGACTTTGACCGCCGCCTACAATTTTGCGAAGTGATGAGTGAACGAGCTATTAACAATCCTGATTTTATTTTCAATATCTGCTTTTCGGACGAGTGCACTTTTCCATTAATGATACTGTCAATCGCCATAACTGTCGTTATTGGTGTGATTCTAATCCCAGGGTATTTAATGACAGTCATACGCAACATCAAGAAAAATTAAATGTGTGGGCCGGAATTTTTGGTGACCGTATTGTTGGTCCTTTTTTCTTACCAGGTAACCTGACCAGGATGTTGTTGGAAAATAGCATTGATCCTATGTTGACTGACATTATTGAAAATAATGAGCATTTTATCGTAGACCAATTGGTTTTCCAGCAGGATGGATTATGCCCTGCCTGTTCGACAGTATCTTGATAATAGATTTACGAATCAGTGGATTGGAAGAAGGGGCCCCATAGAATGGTCGCAAGATTTGTCGCCCCTTGATTTCTTTTTGTGGGGCCACTTAAAGTCTAAAATTTATGATACTAAACCGACTTCCTTACAAGACCTACGCGAACGGATTCTCAACGAATGCCACCAAATTACACCGGAAATCTTGTATAATGTGCGTGAACGCTTTCAACAAAACTTGTACTACTGTATGGATGCTGGTGGTCATCAATTTGAACATTTAATTAAGTGACATGTAATTAATCATTAAAAGAATTTCACTTTAGCACGATCTTTATCAGAAATTGAAATAGGCACAACAAATGCATTGAAACAAAACCTTAGAAACGTCATAATTTGAATACTAATCGTTCAAATTTAAAAATAATATGCCGTTAGAAAGATAATTCGATGGGCTTTAAAATGATATGTCACTTGACCCCTGGTGCTATTTAAAATTTTTAGGGCGCATGACGCCCCCGCCTAGGGGTTGAATTGACAAATGTCAAACTAGTCTAGTCAATTGTCCCCCTGGAAAATAAAATTGACTTGTCCGAGGGTTTTTGAAAAAAATAGCTAAAGGCCCAAAAACATATCTGTTTCGTTTTCAAAAACCCACCCGGTGTAGGTACTGTTCATATTTCTGCAGTTGTCACTGGCTACTGTTTTATTCAGTTGAAACAATTTTATATATTGCGTTAAAAATGCGTTTAGTTTAAAGTTCCCAACCGGCATTCGGTTGGCATGAATTTGAAATTTTGCGTTAAAAATGCGCTTTCCCATATTTGAAGAGTTCACAGCCGACATCTTACATACTACAGATTTCTATAAATTATTTACTTTAATAAGTTTAAAGTTCTGACTGGTAAAAAATGACACAAAAAAAATCATTGATATAATGTAACATCTTCTTGAAACATCGGAAAATGTTCATTTAATTAACGATCCTCTATTGAGACGGATGTATTCGCAGCTAATACAATGCTCGAATCAACGCTTAACGAGTCTGATCAACACATGCTAAGCTATTTCCTAAACTTTTTCGGTTTGTGATTGACATATTTGACAAATCTAAATTAAATTCACATTTTTCTGAACGAAAGAATTTGAACCACTAAATATAAACGCAATATTTGTATTTTTGTTTTTTTTGGGAAGGTTTACTTTAAAAGTTAAATTAATGATTTTGTTTAATTGAACTTTGCAAAGTTAAAAGATTATGCATTAAAATTGTACAAACGCAAAAAAAGAGGAAGTAGGAAATTGCCGAAGGGTCTTCAAACATAAGTACGATACCTCAATTTTCGAAATATTTTCTGATGGAGGCGTATTCGTGAGTAAATAAATAAATTGGTTTATGATTTAATCTTTCAGGCTTGCATCGATTTCTTTCTACACTAATTAGAATCGAAACGAAGAAATGACTTGGGTTTATAGCGTAGGTGCGTAATAGTGAAATGTGAGATATACGGAATTGATTTTTATTTGTTTAAATATTTACGTTGCCTACATGTCCTTGACACAACTTATTTAAATAATGTCGTAAATTCGAATATTTCTATAAAGGATAGAACGCCATCAATTAACAAATATCGTTGTGACAAATGATTATCTAAACACATTTCAATCAGGAATTTCTGTATATTAGCTCATTTAATTTCGTATTGGTCCCGGTGACCAAGCATTTAAAGGAATGCAGAGAGTCAACAAAACTGGTGGCTAAGTACACACCGGTTGTTAGACGTTGTAGCTTCTAAACCACTAAAAGTGTTTATCTATGCATTTATGTAGAGGTTATTACTACAGGATGTCTTCCTAGAAGCCCTAATCTACGTGAAATCTTACATAACAATGTGGAAATTCAATCGACTTATTCACATATGATTGGAAGAAAATTAACATATCAATAATAGGTTAGAAAATAATTACATAAATTTTAACGTAAAATGTAAACAAACCTGGCGCCAAGAGTGTCTTTGTTTTACCTTGAATTTTTACTAGTACAATAACTACACTAAAATTTTTGTAACGTAATTAAAGATGTTTAACAAGCGAACGCTAATAATGTTAAACTTTTTAGATTTAATTATGTTTCGACGTTTTGCCTCTTCATTCGTCTTCTTCGTCTTCCTTAATCGATGCATTCACTCGTGTTATGCAAACTTTAGATGTAATTTGCTAAATAAATTATACCCAACCTGTTATTTTCTGAGATCAAATGTTAATCTTAACAGCATCGATTTGTTGCTATTACTAAATGATGTAGTACAAGAAATTTCTATAATTGCAAATTACACTTTCTCATGTACTTATGACCCTAAACGCATTTTGATTTTTTCAATACAAAATTTGACATTTGTCGCTTTTTAGAAAGTATCAATGTTTAGCCTTTCATTATAGAATCATAAATACGTTGCCTACCTAAATATGCAAAATAAGTAAATAATACACCTCGCGTCCCTACTGAATATGTGAATTATCGTACATCAATTTTTTATGAAGGTCACAAAGCAACCTTTCAACAAAATTAATACATCGATGATCCTTTAACCTCCACTCACATTTTATACGGCGCGGCGCCAGAAAATTCAGTTGCGCACGAAATAATAAAACATTAAAATTTAAATTTTTACTTCGTTAAATCAGTTTTTAAATCGAAATATGTGCGTGTAAATAATACCCGCTGTTAATCATTTACTAATAATATTCCAATAATGGAAATCGGATTATAAAAAAAAGCCGTTTCTTGTGAAATCGACACTCGAAAAACGCTTCCTTTACATCGGATGTTTATTTAAAATATTTTTATATTTTCATAAATTCGATTCAGGACAAATTCTTTGGGCTTATCTCCAAACCCGAAATTTTATTATTAAAACCGTTTTTATACATATATGGAGATAGCCTTATGATGAATTTTGTTTTCATCTTTAGTAATAAAAACAACAAAAAACATTCACAAAATAAATCTGGAATTTCTTAAATTGATTCTCTCTCATAATATAGATCTCATAGTTCGATAATTTTATTAGCATCATTTCGGTCATTTCCAATTTAATTGTTTGCTTTATATTTTGTTTATAATTGGAAACTAAATTAAACTCGTTAATTTTAATGACTTATACGTATGCATCTTGAAGTTGTAAAAGATCTTTTTTATTCTTTTCTGTTTACGGTATTGCACCCTAGGTGGGTTCTAAAATACTTAACAACTTGTCTCCGTGTAGTGTTTTTTGTCACAAAGTCTGATCTTATCGTTTCCCACTGTGTTAGAGGATGGCCTTAATCCTGTTGTAATAACTAGGATTGTTCCCACGCAATTAGAAGTTTCGTGATTCTATTTTTTTAGGTTTCTAGTATTTGTAAATTTTAGTTCAAATTCATTTTTTTTTAATAATAAGAACTAATTTCGAACACAATGTTGTACTTGACAGTAGATTCTAAACTATTTCTGTTAGGGATTTCTTAACAAAAAATTACGTTCAATAGAAAATTCTAATGACACGTTCCAAAAATTATTTTTATTTCTCACCAATTGTCACATTGACACAAACAACAACATCCATGATCAAAATTTTAAAAGGTAAATCAAAATATAAAAACTAACAATAACATTCTCCAACCACCAACTTAGATAATTGATGCACTGAGCGTACAAAAATACCATTCTGGGTCTTCACTTCGACATTCCTAACGTTGCTGTCTCGTCCGGGAAAATCGCACTAACTCTTCCAATTCGACAACTATTTCGAGAATCTTCACCTACAGCTACTATATCATCTACCTGGAGATTATCGCTTTTTAAATGCCATTTGCTTTTTTTTTGTTGGTTGGGTAGACATTCCTTTTTCCACCTTTGTCACTGTTTTCAGCAATATAAATCAGATGATGTAAAAACACCTGGAGGATTTTCCGTATTAGGAGTTCCAATCAAGAAGTTCATAGGTGTGAGCTTGTGAATTCATCATCTGGGCTACTTGATATATATTTGAAATGGGTCTGCTATTTATTAGGCTCTCAACTTCGCAAATCAAGGTGTACAAAACTTCATCAGTGGGATGTTGTTCTTTCAGTATGACGTACAATACTTTTTGACTGACTTGATTAAGCGTTCTATACACCTCCTTGATGTGTAGTGCCAAAGAAGAATTAAACATCCATTTGCATTTGTTTTTTGAGAGGTATAACAATTTGGTTTTGATCCATTTCTTCTAAACTTCTCTTCATTTCCTTTTCAGCCCTACAAAGTTCGTCCCATTGTCTGAGTGTATTTCCAATGGACTTCCACGCCTACTAAATTTTCTAAGTGCCATAATTGTCGAATCTGTTGAAAGGAGTGTGCTATCTCTATGAACTGCTCTAGTATTAAAACATGTAATTATTACGTCATATCTTTTATCCACACTTCGTTTTAGTTTCACCAACAAAACCATGTCAAAACTACATTGGAATCTGTCCATCAGAAAATTTCTGAGATTTTATAGTTACTTTCTTTCTTAATTTGACATCCTAGCCGGGTGCTAAAATCGCTTAGTCCTTGTAACTCCATTCTTAGAATATTTATGGTTTTTCTAAAAGATCCAAGCTTACATTTTGAAGATACAAAAGATGTTTCTAAAGTATTTCTAATCTACTTCTAAAATATGCAACCGTGCAGAGCAGCTATGTTACTTGCATCACTAAAAACATGTAACTGGACTTCTTCAGTTCGAAATGCCAAAATACATCCTAGGAATTTCAAACTGATGTTGAGTATTTATTTGAGTCCATGTTTTCCATTTCTACAAATATTGCATCTCGATCACCATACCTATTGATCCCATTCTATTCCTTTTTCCCAGCACTCTTGCATTATGATTCGGCATGTCCAATAATGGAGTTATAAATCCAATAGGTCATATACGGTCATAACTAACCAGAACCTCTCTTTTGTAGGGGTTTTGTACCATCGAGTATACCTGCATCAATTTTATGGCATTTATTCTGAAACAGAAAGATATCCTTTCTCACGTCCCAAAACAATCCTAATACCCTGTCGAGTTTATTTGAATCTAAATTGCATTGGTTACTTGATGAAACAGCCTCTTGAGAGATACTCTTAATGATTTCTTGGTTATTGGCTCGCAAGTTTACCATCTGAAAACCTCCTCTTGAGTGAACCTGCCTAACAGTTTTAATTGTTCTTATAGCCTCTTCTATGGTTGGTTTACAGTCTAAGTAGTCGTCAACGTAATGTTGTTTATGCATTATCCTGTGGATGTCTGGATATTCCGAGGTAAATTCTTCACCGTTGATGTTCTTAATGTATTGTGCCATAGAAGGAGAACACA
Organism: Abscondita cerata; assembly: GCA_030710515.1. Lineage (NCBI taxonomy): Eukaryota > Metazoa > Arthropoda > Insecta > Coleoptera > Lampyridae > Abscondita > Abscondita cerata. The sequence goes on from JALBCR010001856.1 coordinate 19,024, forward strand.
CGGCTCCAAAAATCATTACTCGCATTTCATATGTATCAGGTTCTTTTTCGCGATCTAAGCCTCTAAACAGAAATCTTTGACATGTTCTGTCTTCTTTTCTAATGATCACCTGGTAGAACATCTCCCTAATATCTCCACAGAAGGCATACTTTTGTTCTGGAATCTCCACAATAGCGAGACAATGGATGGATAAAAATCGGGTCCTCTTAATAAGAAATCATTCAAGCTTACTCCATTTACCTTCGCTGCGGCGTCAAATACGAGCCTGAGCTTTTCTGGCTTATTCACATTATTGCCCCAAAATGTGGAAGATACCATACCTTTCCATTATTCTCATTTTCTTCTGTTTTTGAAATTTTCTCAGCATATCCTTTTCTACATATTCTTCGATTTTCCTACAATATTCTTTAGCGAATTCAAGATCCTTGTTCATTTTTCTTTCCATGCATCGTAACCTACTGAATGCCATCCTTACTGTCTGGAAAGACAATATTCTCTCCAAGGAAGTCTTATTTGAAATCTGTTTCCTACCCTTTCAGTTGTTTTGTTAAATATTTCTAATGCTCTCTGATCTTCTCTTGAAAGTTCTTCACCATCATTTAACCCTATATTTTCAATTTTAAAATTGTCTTCTATTAACTTTGTTAGGTACTCATCGTCGTGTTGGCAAAGATTAATACTAAAATTAAAATCGTTTTCTTTATTTTTATTTATATATGGACCGTGAACAACTCATCCTAATCTTGTTTTTGTTAAAGCTAATTTGTCAAAACTTGGATGAATTATTTTCTGGGAATTAATTAAACTAACATTATCCTGTCCTATCAGCAATTTAGAAAAGGCATTCTGAATAATTTCTAAAAGTGAACGGTCAATATACGGATATACATTGCAAATATAATCAATATCAACCTTTTGTGTTGGCAATACTAAATTTTTTACAGTTCTAACATGACGGAGCTTAAACTTACTCCAGCTATATCCATGCTAACTATTTTTGAATCATCTTCACTGTGGATTACCTGATTAGTCCACTGTAAGCAAATTGGAAATGTTGGTTCATCTAATTCAATGGATTTGGCTGTTTCATAATCTATCAGTGTTACTGTAGACCCTTCATCTAACAGCGCAAATATTTCCATATACTTCTTTGGAGCAAACAATTTTACCTTGACTATCTTTAAGACAGACGAAACATTTCCAGCAAACCCAGAGAAGTGTGAAGTCAATCCAGAAGGTCCTGGGTTTCCTCTTCAACATTTTTCTTATCGTTTTCCTCTAAAGTGACTTCCCTTCTTTCTTCATGTACAAGTCGGTTGTGTTTTCCTTTGCACTCTTTGACGTTACAACGTATCTTCCTAAAACATTTCTGCACTGTGCCGTGAAACTAGACAGTTATAACAAAGACCATTTTCTTTCACATATTTTCGTCTTTCATCTATATTCATTTTTAAAAAAGATTCACAATTGTCAATTTTGTGGTAAGCATTTCTGGAAAGTTTACAACATTTAGTTGTTTTTCCATTACATTATAAACCGTTTTTTTATTTTTATTTGTGGAAGTAGTCCAGGTAGGCACATTAACTGACATTAATAATTCTGCTTCCCTTTTTAACCAATCAGAAAAATGTTCTAAATGAATCCTTTTATTTGAATTTTCTAACCTAATCTTTTCTATTGCCCATGAACGTTTCGAACTACGTGGTCATTTCTCTTCTAATCTACTCAAAAGTTCAGGATTATCTAAATAATTTACGCACCCTAAATTATTTAAAGCAATTACCATGTTCGTAACAGAAATAGAAAAATGTATAAAAGAATCCATAGAATCCTCTCGTGAATTGGCGCATTTTTTAACCTTTTCAATCAAATTCATGATAACCCATTCTTTTTTACCAAAACATAGTTTAAGAGTATCAATGATTGTTTTATCATTGTCTGAGCTACAGATAGATCTTTCACTGTTTCTCTCGCACGTCCCTTCCGGCACTTTTGAAGACGGTTTATGTTTTCAGCTTTAAAAAACCTCCTTTCTTTTGTTGAATGCTCAAATTCATGGAGCCAAAATGAATACTCATGAATATCTCCATTGAATTCTGGCAAAGGGGATACGTTTTGTCTGCGAGAAATTTTTCTATTCCATGACTCAAATTTATCATACATTTAGTTAAATCATCTACCCTAATATCACTAGAATTATCTTTAATTATCAAATTTAAATCAGTACGATCAGATAAATTGGCATTAAATTCAGAATGTAGAGATGAAACAATCTTACCTTGATTTTGATCACTTTTATCTACCCAATTTTGAACGTACTTATGTTTTTCTGACGGTGTATCTTCATCTAAAATAAGTACTTTCGTGGTACTGCCTGTTCTTAGCAATTTCTTTTCCTCTTGCACTTCCTGTAGCTGTAGCTCTAGCATCTGCATTTTAATTTCCCGTTCTTTCTTTTCAAGTTCATCTCTTCTAGTGCTTGACGTAACTTTACTATCTATCTTTTCCATTTTTGCACCTTGGTTGACTTCCTTACTGCCATCACCGGCCAATATTCCACCGTCCTTGGGCTTTTCTTCTCATCATAGCTATATCTAATAGGCGGAACTCCAACATTTGACCTGCGACTTCTTCTTTGATGCAATGACATTGTTCTCGATATTTGCTTTTAAACCAAAAATATCTCCTCCAAAACTCAGAAGGATCAATCTGTTACCTCAAAGGACCAATTTGTTAGGGATTTCTTAAGTTTTTTTAATCCTTAACAAAAAATTACGTTCGATAGAAAATTCTAATGACACGTTCCAAAAATTATTTTTATTTCTCACCAATTGTCACATTGACAAATCAACAACATCCATGATCAAAATTTTAAAAGGTAAATAAAATATAAAAACTTTAACAATAACAATTTCTTTCCAAATGATTTCTAATGTTATACTTCATTCAGTAGCATGTCCCAATTCAAAATCACAGAAGATATAATTAATGAAACTCCTGAAAGTTTTCATTAATATTGAACATATCGCATTAATGTAACCATCGTCGATCAATAATAATAATTAAAACGACTATGATTTATGATTTATGTAATTAAAAATATTAAAGAAAAACTGAAAAAGCAATTTAGATTTACAATTTGAAAAATTTTAAATCAAATACAAATTAATAATTCGTACTTTTGTATATTTTAGACTAATTTTTTTTCAAACAAATAAATGGAAAACTCCCTAAATCTTGTGGAGCAGGTCAATCAGAGGCGGGAAATGTAATAACAGTTCTTGCAGGTTAGTTACCAAAATTTATAACTACGAATTCCTTGAGTTTTGTGTTTGTTTTAAGGGAAAAAACTGTCCAGGGTGTGTAGCCGGACAAAACGGGCTAGGGAAATTCAAGAGTTTTGGGTCTCGTAAGCCCTGTCGAATTGAAGTGCACGGGATGTGACGTGGAAATTGTAAAGTCCACAAAACATTCCAAGAAAGAAAAGTCAGTTATCAACACCGGAGCAGTATCGGGAACTTTGGCCACTGGGAGTACATACGCCCATCTGGTAGAACATCTAAGTTGCATGAATATTCCATGCTTCAACCAGCATATCCATTCATACCTAGGCTTTACTTGTTTATGTAGCATTTTGACTTTAACATAATATAAACATCGAAAATTGTTTTTTTTTTATTAAAATGTGTTTACTTTTAGATCTGACATAATCAAATCTTGGACGATATGATCCAAGCTGGAAAGAAAGCCGTATTGCCAGGGAAAACTGAGACGTTGACGAAGATGATGTGCCATTTATCATAGTCTACCTCGACGGGGGATGGTCGAAAAGATCGTACGGCCACAACTACAATGCTGAACCAGCAGTTGTAAGTTGAATTTTGCCTAACAAGTTCACAATCTAATATTAAAAATTGTATTTTTCACTCAGTTATCATTGGAAAGGCCACCGGCAAACTGCTTTTCTTGGGTGTGCGCATCAAATATTGCACCATCTGTGCTATAGCTGCGAAACACGAAACACCGCCAAACGAACATATATGCTACCGCAACTGGTCAGGAAGCTCTTCTGCAATGGAACAAGATATTATCGTGGAAGGATTTCGGTGAAGAGCAACACGAATTTTTCGTAGCGGATGGTGACTAGCGTCTGCTTCGGAATTCGCAACAGAGTACCATATAGACAGAAAGTTGTAAGGATTAAATACACAAACCATGCCATTAAGAAAGTTCCTACAAACAGGAAATGGGACAAATCCGGGTATGAACCTGAAAAGATTATTGAAAAAGAGGAAAGAAAAACTGTTATTAATAACATAAATAATAATTTTAGAATTGGTTGATTGCAAATGTGCATTCAAAGAGGGATAGGGACAAGTAATTGTTTAGTTTAGCAAACGATCTTTCAGTTAGGAATATTTAGAAAATAAATCATAATTTCAGTTTGTCTCGATATAAATGTTTTTTATTTTTAACTTCTGACCGTTCTAAAATCACAGCACTGACTGCAATTGAGAAAGTAAATTCCTATCTGTCACTTGTACTCGAATCCCGGCAATGTCGCATAGATAATTCTTTAAACACATTAAATTATAATAAGATAACAATAAAAACCTAAATCCTCTCCCGCGAGCCGCCGTGATTCAAACTATTGCCGACAACAAATGGGAAAAGCCACTAGTTTGTAAGAATTTTCACACGTTTTTGGCTTTCTACTTTTTTTTTTTTTTTAAATATGTCATTTTATATGGTTTATATGGAGAAAATGAATTTGGAGTGACATCCTAAACCTCATTTTGCAATAATTTGTTATTAATTCCTTTACATTTTCTTCGTAAATATTGGCTCTCTTGTTGCCTAAAAAGTTAGTAATTACTTCCTTAAAGACCTTTAAGCCCTTAACCGGATGAATTCAAATGCTCTTCAAAATGAGTATATTTCACTATTTTTCGAATTTGCGGCCAACTAAGCCCTGGCATCACTTTTTTTTTTAAAAAATGTCTAAGCTATTGAAATGCCGCACTTTATTTATCTAAAGCCTTAATAAATTTTTTTATGTGAAAAAGGAAAACCTTTTTGGGGGTAAGTTTTTGATGTTAGCCTCTCATGGGATAAACTCTACTCTTTGGGGCCAAAACGCGGGACTTCTACAAATTGGAAATTTTTTGTTAAGTTGGCATTTATCCCATTCTCGTTTTAACGCAGCTATTCGTCAAATGTTCGATGGAGTAATATTACAAAGAACAGGAACCCAATCGACAGGAGTAGATTGAATGAAATTAAATAGTGTTTCGCAATATTCACAAAGTGGTTACTGAATTTGTACGGTTTGCATCTATATTTTTTAATACTTTATAATACCTTTCAAACTCTACCGGTAAAGAAGCTCTGGGGTTTTCTGTCTCCATATCTTACATAAAACAAAACAGAAAAATCTGTTGAAAAGGTTTGTGCTTAAGATTGACCCTCCGAAGACTAGTGGCAGTGGAAAAACGAGTGATGGACCAATACAAAGAAGTATTTAGTCACATTACGAAATTTGGGAATATTTTGTTTAACACCGATTCGATAATTTTCTTCTATCCTTCCTTGTTCAGTAAATCAAAATATCCTTTTGTGAAGTATTTTATGAACGAGCAGAATTTGAGGATCTAAGTGAATTCAACGAATTTGTTGGATGAGGAAAAATTGTTTTTTTAACCATATTTTCTAAGTTAAGCCTGACTCTACTTGATGAAATTTTCGTGCACAATTTTGTAATTGAATTCTTAAGTGAATGCTTGGGCTTACATCACTCATAGAAGAATTGTCAATGACTTAACTTACTTGGTGCATTTTTTGAAGGTAATTTGTTGTAGATGCGGTATTTTAAGTTTAGAAGATAAAGATCGAAATATAAAGTAATAAGAGAATGAGACTAGTTTATTATTTGTTATAGCATTTGTACTTTGCAACTCATAAATAAAGTACATGATTATAGTAAACAATTGTTATTATTTGAAGTACATTCTCACTTTTGATATCTTGTGTCTATATCGCTCGATTGATTGTTTATATTAATTGGTTTCAATAACTGTAATTAACAACAACAGTGTTTCTAAAACACGCAGGAATACTTATCTCTATTATCCGCATATGGTTACGAAGCATTTATCAACAATACAACGCTCCTTTATCAAAAACATGTCTAAATCAATTTTTTTGTAAATCCAAAAAACCACCATAACTGATCATTACCCATTAGTGTTTCATATATCACCACTTACTTTGATTATCCCGAAAATAACAGTATAAATGTAGAAAAAATATAATAAATGATAAATCACTTACAGAAGCTAGTAAATCAACTGATTGGGGTGTAGATGAATTTCTTAATGTAGACTGTTTTCTTAATAATATTGTAAATTAAATAAATGATTGTGAATCTAAAGCCACAGAATTAAAAAAGGTAAACGCATCCAAAAAATTAAAACCATGGATTACCAAAGGGTTGTCAAAATTAATCCAAATAGATCATACCTTATATTAAAAGTTTAATTTATTTTAATATTGATTTCTGGAAAGTTTTGATAGATTAGAGTGGTATAAATGGATTTACAGAAACACTAAAGTACTTAACTTTTTATTTACTCTTTAATTTAAATTCTTCAAAATGTCATCAATTAGACATACCAACTTAGATCGAAGAACTAGAAACGATATGTACGATCAAGTCAAACTGACGAGCAAACACGAAACCCGAAATGAAGTTTAATGGAATATGTGGAATAGAAATCAACAACGTTTCGTTTAATTTCCATAAGGCTGCATTCAGTTATAACGTGGCCATCGATTACAGTTCACAGCAAATCATTGGTATTGGACTAACGAACAATGACGTCCATATTGCAAGGAATTTAATTTTTAAAATGAAACCCTTGAATAGTGTTGCGCCAGTGTTAAGATAAATTGACGACGTTGGTACAGCTACTACATTCACTGGTTTCCCGAAATGGTTTTTTAGACATTTTTTAATACATATCCAGCAACATAATAAGTGCTTTTAAATGACGTCGTTTGGCATAACAAAATTCATTCGGGATAATTTTATATATACTTTCAAGGTACCCAACTATAATAGAAAATAATAAACCAGCACGTGGCTGGTGCCAAATGCGTTGGCAAGTTTCAATTGACAAGGTATAAAGCACTATAAAATTACCTACGTACAGTGAGTTTTAAGTAACAAACGCCTCAATTATCTCAGAACCGACTTGCACGATTTTTATAGATTTTGGTGTTTTCTTTTTCCAGAATAATAACGAACTTTGGTATTTCAAATGGATCACCCTGTATATTTTCTCTTTTATTAAATCCTTAAGAAATACTGACTATTTTCATGAATATTCCCTATATCTCTGCACGACACAAACATTTAAAGATTTGTCTTCGTTTACCTTTTTACTTATTAATTAAGATTAGATGAGATTTCTATTAGGATATAAATTATTAAAGATTATTTAAATTAAACCGTTTTATTCAATCATAGTAATCTAAATGTATTATTTTAACTTCGCCGGAGATAATGTAAATGTAGCTATAACTCCGAATATACTCGTACCGTATGTCCCCGGATAGGGTTGCCAAGAGGAAAAACTTTTTTATTTTAAATTTTTCGAGAAAAAAGTATTCTTCATAAAAGTTTTTGCTTGTTTCAAAACCGCGGAGCCGGCTCTCTTCGTTCTAATTCTTCTTTCCATTCTAGAGAAAAATGGAAAAATAGGTTCATTTAGTTGAAAATTAGATCTCGTTTTCATGGCAACCGATAACAAGATTTTTGACTTTTATTTATTAAATGACAACGTTGTCGAAAGAACAACGAATTTACCTTATTCAGTGTTACGGCATAGGTGATGAAGCAATTCGTCAAGTTATTGAGGAGTTTCACAAAAAATTCCCGGATGTCTTCATGTGGTGCACAAAATTAATCAAGAAATGTTTAACCACAGGCTCCATATTAGACATAAAAAAACTAAGATAGTTCGGAATGAAGATGACGCTGCGGAATAACCCAAAATTATCTTTACGACGAAGATCGCTTGAATTAGGGTTGAAATTTCATCCCTTCAAACCGATTTTCAATCATGCTTTAGAGCCAGGACATAGTCCAAGACGATTGGATTTCTGCTTGTGGATGGGCACTCCAATAATGGATAATCAATACTTTTATCGAAATATTGTATTTTCTGATGAAGCCACATTCTCCACCAATGGTACTGTTGCATCGCAACATGTGAGGTACTCGAGCCGTCACAATCCCCATTTCCGAATCGCTCGTAATAGGCAATATTTAGCGAAAGTAAACGTATGGTGTGCAATTTCTTACCATGGCATTATTGGACCATTTTTTGAAAATTCGGTTAATCAGCACACCTATTTACATATGCTGAAAAATTTTCTAAGTGAACGATTTACCTATTATCTATCGCGCGAGATGTTATTTCCAACAAGATGGTTGTCCTGTCCATTATGCGCGAATAGTGGTAGAATGGCTGACTCAGGAAATTGGGGAGAATTGGATCGGTCGAAATGGTCCTGTTTTATGGCCACCGAGGAGCCTTGATTTGACAATGGCATATTTTTATCTTTGGGGCCGCTTGAAACAAATAGTTTATGCAAACGATCTTCCTCCGGATGCAGAAAATTTAAAAGAGAGAATCAGAGATGCGGCGGCGTCTTTATCACTCGAAGAAATTCGAAGAAATTATGATGAAATGAAATTGTTTTTAATTAAATTATCATTATTATTTCTTATTATTAGGTTAAATTGTTATTGTTATTATTAAGAATTGTTTAAATGTTTTGAATTTCTTGAACAGATTTTGTGCAAAATATTTTGAGATGTAAATAATACAGAAACTTTTAGTTCTTCTTGATAACTATAAAATCTGAATAAGTCAAAATCTGCCATAGTCAAATCAGGGCTCCTCGGTTGCCAAATTCCTGAGTCAGCCATTCTACCAGTATTCGCGCATAATGGGCAGGATAACCATCTTGTTGGAAATAACATCTCGCGCGATAGTTAATTGGTAAATCGTTCAATCTTTTATTTAAAAATGTAAACGGCTCCAGTACGTTACATGATGAGATACAACAGTACCATTGGTAGAGAATGTCACTTCATCAAAAAATACAATATCGTATTTCGATAAAAGTATTGATTAACCATTATTTGAATTACTTAAATTCGTTGTTCTTTCGACAACATTGTCATTTAATAAATAAAAGTCAAAAATTTTGTTACCGGTTGCTATGAAAACGAGATCTAATTTTTCTAACTTTTATAAAGAATACATTTTCCTCGAAAAATTAAAAATAAAAAGTGTTTCCTCTTGGCAACCCCATCCGGGGACATACTGTATATTACATAAAACTCACTCTGTATAACATTTATTTAACCTTGCAGATTCATGGTCAAATATATCATCGAACAGATTCCTTATTGTCAACGGAATTTGTTTTGAAAAATTATTTATGGGGGATTCAGCAGACAGTCAATAGCGCACATGAAAATTCGGCGAAAAAACCCATTGTGGAACAATTCGAAATCCTGTCAAATTCATTGAGAAGAAATGATAAACTTTGTCCGGCCAGCTAGAGTAATAATAAAGCCCAGGGTTGGGATTAAATCTCGAAAAAAAGTTTGAAAGCCATGATGTTACAAAATTACAGAAATGTTCAACCTATGTTTTGAAAAATGAAACTGTATTTATATAGTGGCTTACTCCTATAAATATAGTTTCATTTTCACTCCAACACAGGAAGATTTTTAAACAAATGGAATAACTTTCAATTAAAACAACTGACAGCAGGAATCAAGCCTTATTCTTTGAAAATTAATTAAAACCAGACTGGTTTTCTATCTCAAATTATTTAAACTAATTAATGAAAATCAATTCGGTTTTCAGAAGGAACCGAAGACGCCTTAGAAACAAAATTAAACACAAACTTAAAACAAATATATTGATTTACATTTGGCTAAGGCCTTAGATACCATTCAGCACAAAAAAAAATAATAGATAAGGTTCGAACTATAGGCGTTGAAGCATATGTACTTTCGTAGCTACTGTTACATAGAACTCAAAGAGTTAGGTGGAATGTAAAGGATAGTATGGTGAAAACCATGACATGGGGCTTACCTCGAGGAACAATATTATGACCGATACTCTTGCTAATTTACATAAATAATATTCCTGAAATATTATCAAAATTGGTTAGCAACGAAAAAATTTGTTTTGCTGATGATATTGCTCTTAATCTTTCAATCTACAACCTGGAAAAATACTATAGAGAACACCAAGTTATAAATATGTGCGATGAACATGTAAATTATTTGTGTAAAGATTGAGAGTTGTGAATTCTATGAATTTGGTCTAGTGAAATTGTATTTGAAAAATGTGACTATTTATTCTTAAATTATCTAAAAAACGGGTTTTTAACATTGATTCAGTAGTTTTGCTATGGAAGAGCAGGCACTCACACTTTGAGTGACTGAATAGTAACCTATTGCCTTTTTTTATTATTTAAATTGATGGAATGTCCAAGAGTTACTCAACAAGTGTTGAAAGGTAGAATTAGGACAAATAGAGTAAGCAGCAACCAGTCTAGAAGCCATTTTACATATTTCTGAAACAATATTCAACTTAATTCCTACAAATTAGATTACCTCTAGACCAAATAACCCTCAAGTTAAGAACTGGATAAGACCTAAATTTTACGACTCTATAAATATTTTAATAAACTACAACAATTAACTCTGAACTTGACCTCAAAGAAAAGCAAATATACCCGGTGTCTCAGAAATAAGTGCATTAATTTTAACCACTAATCCAACTCATCAAGATGAACAACTTTTCTATGTGGCATTTTTCGAAACCTCAAGTTTGTTTTTAATTTTTCCCCATAAATTAACGACACTGAAATCATCACATTAAACGCAAACATTGAAAAAACACGTATTTTAATACCGTGACCGGCATAAATTTGGACACAAATGAAAAAAAAATTTTTATTGTTGATTTCTCAAAAATTGTATTATTGAAATAATAATAATAATAAATGTCATAGTAAACAACGGATCCTTCTTAAATAAAAAAAAAAAATTTGAATAAGCAAAAAAACCAACCATGTCTACAGGAATCTCGACAGTCACAGGGGGCTCCCAGCAAATGGAAACTGAACAGGAAATTGTAGAAACACAGAAGAGAACTCATGATGTTGTCGATCCTGACGATCAATCAGTTAATATTCTCCCTCAAAAAACCTAAGCCTGAGTTAGACGAAGAGAAAAGGTAAAGGTATTAAAACACTTGGCGACGTGCTACTACAATCTTTGGTTGCCCATGAGGGACGTTGATCCAGAAATGGCAAACATTAATCTGAGTATACAACTGACAAATGTTTTGTTTACGGCACACAATATTGTCAGACAGAGAGTCAATCAAACAGGAGGAAAGCTGAGTGACAAAACGGCGAAGTCCGATTACAAATTAACCATATTAGGCACGGAGTATATAATAAAACGGGAAATTGCAGAAGCAATATTGTTAAAGTCTGCATCTGATAATGAACTCTCTTATGAGAAATATGCACCTAACGACGCCAACAATTGGTACGGAACCGCAGCACCCTATCTCAATTTCTTCGCCTCTTTTGGATTGAAGTTGGCAGAGCTAAGATTAGGACATAATACCATACCAATATCCAAAGCAGGTGACAAAACCACATCCTTTAATGTCAGCTCTTATGGACTATACGGTAGCCATCACGTCTTGTTGGAAGGATGCACATACCCACCAGAACGCAGGAGCTCCATGGCACAGAGTTTGGGGCCCATGACAATACTGCTTTGCTTAGTAAGATCAGCTACTCAATACTCTAAGAAATGGGAAGAGGCTCTCAAAGAACACTTGCCCATATTCCCTGTATTGACGACATTATAAGCGTAATAAAAGGGAAAAAGCCTCAGAAATCAAACCATTAGTGACCATAATAGCGGACATAGTATTGCTCACAACGTCTCGACAAGCTACTAGACTCTGTATACCACTGTGTATGTTTGCTCGCGTATCATTGAGTCAAAGACTTTTCGGGCAAAAATGTGACAGCATCCGCAAAGGAACGATTACCTTAGGGCCCTGTAACTATAAGTACAGCCAGCGATGGAGCCTTTTACTACTACAAAACGGCATGCGAATTCGAATGGACTCTTTGTGGAAATTTCAATGACACAATTGCTCCCGAAGTCATATATCATTCCATCTTCGGAACATTCAAAGAGGATCTAAGCATCTTAGCTCAAATTACAAACAGAGCACACTCGTGAGGAGATGGGCAAACAATTCCAAGGAATGAACAATTCCGCACTTTCCCAACGGGTGAAATTGATAAAGAACATCTATTATGCAAATCTTAGTAGCGCCAACCAAACAGGACTGTTGGCTACCGCATATGTACAAACCACCTCTGTGCCCGTCTTTAGTGGACGCCGAACACAGACATACTCTGAAGAGTTTTTTGAACAAATTTCTAACAAAGTTGGTTCAAGAGCTCAAGGGAAAACACTGCAAGAGCTGATCATCTCCCTATCCGAAGTGTTAGGGGATCTTATAAATAAATAAACATAAATGCGACTCAAGAATAAAGTACCCTTATTTTTCAAGCTACACAAAAATATTATTTGAAGAAGTTGTTTAGAATTGAAGACATGAGTGGATGAAGGTGTTATGTTACATTTTTAGAAATGGTGTTTTTGTGTGAATGAAGGTGTTATGTGCCTATCTTTCACATAACACCGTTGAAAACCCAATGTAAGTGACGACAGCCTTGATTTACGAATGAATGAAGGAGGTATGTTACAGTGTATGCACGAAACGGGATGGAAGAAGGTGTTGTGGGATGTTGACACATTCATTCACAGTAAACGTATAGTTTCTGGAATGGAAGAAGGTGTCATGTGAGGAACATGACGCCTTCTTCCATATTATGTACTGTCAGATTGAGTTAAGCGCGGAGTAAATATTGTAGATTTGTATCAATACTTCTCCTGTTGCGTTTTAGAAAATTATCACAAAATGTGTTCTAGAGGTAAATTAATGGTTAAGCTTGTAGAAGAGCAAAAAAGTTCTAAACAGATGGAATGAAAAGTGCGTTTTTGCCGGAGTTAAAACTTCTAACCTCAAAAAAATACCTACAGATATTGTCAATAAATCAGGTAAGTTTGATACAAACTTTCTCTGCTTATTATAGATATATCGTTTATTATTTTCTTTCTCAACTGCTATATCTTACATGCACAGTTAAACAGGCTATTCAAAAGAAGTACTAGCAAAAATCACAGTCATTACTGAACGAATTGTCTGAAAGTTATTAGCGTACACCTTTCATACAAAGAGAGGTGTTTACTTATTAAATTGATATCGCAAATGATATTGCATTAAGTAGGTTAAGATCTATCAGAAAGTTGGCATTTTTATATTTCGTTTTTTCTATATGTGTCTCTGTATCTCAAAACGAAGGGAGGTTTCCACGTTAAGTTTTTTAGTAATGAAGTTTCAGTTGTGTGGTTTAGTTGAAGATTTTCATGTAGTAATAATAGTAGCCTTCCTTTAAAGATACTTTTTTTTGAATACCAAGAAAATAAAATAAACTTTAATGTTCCGAAAATATGCAGTGAAAATTGCATTATTGGAGATTTTTTTGTTATATTTTTTTTCAATATGTATCTATTTATATTGTTTCAGATCTGAATCAACTGTCAACTTAAAAAATTGTGCCAAATAGTCCATTGGTTCTTCGCACAGAGACTAGTGAACCAGAAAACATTTCACGTAAAAGAAAACAAAAACATTTCCTCCTAAAGAATATGGTTCCAAAAAAATAAAATGCGATCCCAATTCTTGGAAGAAACGAAAAGCAGCTATTGCAAGATCAGCAGGACAGGCTTATTTATCCTATAAAAATACACTTGTTCCAAAGAAACAAATAAAAACAGATCTTTTGTGTCGAGAAAAATGTCGGCTGAATTGCAGTAGTCGCTTTACTGCAGAAGATAGAACACTCTTATTAGAACAATTTTACAAACTCGACGTAAACTCAAAGAATGCTTTATTGTTTGCGTCGATCATCAAGAACCCTGTACACATGGAACGAAAGGGGCTATCAAGCATAAAAGTGCTTCATACAAATACAATATAACCATTAATGGGAAGACGGAAGCTGTTTGCAAAGAAGCGTTGTGTGCCATATATCAAATTGGAAGGAAAAAAATTTATGTAATAAAAAATCGCATAAATACTGGTTGTTCGGCTCCACCTCCTGATAGAAGGGGAAAACATTCAACCAGGCCACATAAACTTGATGCAGAGGTTGAGCAATACATTATTGAACATATAAATAAGTTTCCCGTAGAACAGTCGCACTACTCCAGAAACCGAAATCCACATAAAAAGTATCTTTCTCCATTACTTAACCAAACTAAAATGTATCAGCTCTATATTGAGGAATGTGTGAGAGGAAACCTTCCTGATAAGTTTAAAATAAAACAAAAACTTATTCAAATTTTTTTTCCAAATTTAATTTGTCATTTGGTAACCCAAAAGCGATACATGCAGTAAGTGTGATGCTGGGCAATCAAATGAAGAACACAAAGTAAATTATATCGAAGGATTCCAAGCCCTTAAACGTCACAAGGAAAGGGTAATTACATCCAATAACATGGTATATATTACAATAGACATGCAACTGACCATGCCACTTCCAAAAGTAACCACTTCAAAAGCTTTTTATCTTAGGCAGATGTGGTTCTACAATTTTGGAATACACATTATAACAAAAACTGTAGAAAAAGCCACATTCTGTACTTGGACTGAAGATCTTGCGTCCAGAGGAAGTTCTGAAACATGTAGCTCTCTTTTACGATACATTGAAGTAGATGAAAGTCTTAGAGATAAAAACCACTTGATAATCTGGTCTGATTCTTGTGCAAGCCAGAACAAGAATTTTCAGATGATTTGTCTATATCAGTACCTTCTGTTAAATTGATATTTTAGTTGCATTGATCATAAGTTTCCAGAGGTTGGCCATACATATTTAGACAGTGATAGAGATTTTTGCAGAATAGAAAAAGTGCTTAGTAGAACGACACAATATATATGCCCGGTAGATACCGAGAAATAATTTCAAAAGCAAGCGTAAAAAATCAAGTCATCGATATGGCTCAATATTTTCGATAGATTTCGGACCTATCCGATCAACAGAAAAAAAGATGAACTTCAGGAAACAATAAGATTTAGAGGCGGAATTAAATGGATAAGAGTTAAAGAGTATGGTTCCTACTTATATAAAGAATCATATGACGGAATGGTGCCCTTCAAGAAGGTAAATATTCTTCAAAATTAAAAGATTTCAGATTCACCAGATAACATTAAAATCGAGAGAATACGTGAAAAATATGTGACAATCTCTGAGGAAAAGAAGAAAAACCTTCGGGAGTTGATCAATTTTGTTCAAGAAGAATATCGCTATTTCTACGAAACTATCTTCGAAGACTAACGATTTCTTATTATTATTTTCGTATTTTGTATTTAGATTTGAAAAATAAAACCTTTTTCCACAACCATTTTGTATCGATTTTGGAACATCCATACTGAATGAAGGTGTTATGTACATTTTTTTCAAAATCATGCAAACCCTTTCAAGTTTTTTTAAATTGTTCTGATGCGATTGAAATTAAATTACTTTTTCACAACTTATTAATAATCTTAGCACAGGGAAAATTACATAACAAAAACTTTAACCTTCATTTTCTCAAAACTCAGAGTTTGTAACATAACACCTTCTTCCACTCGTGTCTTCAATTGAAACAGTATGTCACATATATAAAATTATAGCCAGCTTCTCTGAAAACATATTTTCTAAATTTTTCAATTTTTTTTCTACGACCCTTGTATTTTACGTGAAACAAAATACTTCGGAGTTAAGTTATTATCTGATAAAACAGCTATACGCTAAAAATCGTAAGTTTTATGTGCCCCATAAGTGAAAATTAGATTATTCTTAATTATTCCCCAAAATAACCTATTTTCTGTGTCCAAACTTGAAAAACTACATATTCCTTCAAAAATATACCGAACAAACTTGAAGGGGTTATAGAAAACATCAGAACATTTAAATTTTATTAATGAATCATTGTCCGCTAATGAATAGAAATGTATTATTCTTTATTTAACAACCAGAACTAGTCCTCGAAAGTAAAAAAGTAAGTTCCATCTTTCCTTTATTTCGCTTTGGTATTTGGCTAAGTTGACTTTGGAAAAAAATTGATAATAGTCAACAATATTGTTTTGACATTTACGAGTGTAATTTTCACTGGTGATTGCAAAATAATTATTCCGTGTCATGGCTGCACGTCTAAGTAACCAAGAAAAAATTGAGATTGTATAAGATCATGGTGATAATTATCGTATTTGTCGCGAGGCTGCAGATATTTTTAATACAAGACACCCAAATAAAAATATTAATTACTCAACAGTTGCAAAAATCATAAAAAAATTTTAAAAAATGGATCGATTGAAAATAAACGTAAAATAGTCAAGCAGGCAATTTTATCAAGAATAAAATTTTCTGAGAAATCAACAATAAATTTTTTTCCCATTTGTGTCCAAATTTATGCCTGTCACGGTATATGCTAAAATGACACCGTATTGACAGCTGCCAAATGGCATTACCAACCGAAAGAGTTTTGGTAGTAATATTTGAAAATTTACGCTTCAACAAATTTGGCCATTTGTCGACCGAAAAGATGGTGTGTATCACGTGGCCAGAAACTGACCTTTGGCGAGTGCAAGGATGGTTTGCAGGCTAAGGTGTTAGCCGCGGCCTGCAAGTCCTAGTGATACAAATAACTATTATAATAATCGCGAAAAAAAGAATTGGATCAAGTAAGGTATTCGAAAATACACAATTTTCGCCTTCTTAACCGGTATAAATGATAAATTATCCGAAAAAAGTTCAGTTATAAAATACTATATACAAGGATGTATTGATATCTAGTTAGCCTAGACCAGTTCCTTGCATAAACAAAATATTCCGTTACCATAGCAAAGAACAATAACTTATTAGAAGTGTCAGTGTAAAGTTTGACGTCAAAAAGTAAACCAGAGTCACGCAATAAATTAAATGAAAAAGATGTCCACCGAAATTGTGAAAATCGAAAAATTGGAGTATCGAGCCATCATCAAGTACCTGTATTTAAAAGGGTTAAGAGGTAAGCAGATTTACGAAGATATGCTTAATACCCTTGGTGATCAATGTCCTTCGTATGCGACCGTCAAAATTGGAATGCAAGCTTCAAAAGAGGTAAATTTTCCATTGAAGATGATGACCGATCGGAAGGCCAGTTTCTGTGTCAGTCACCGAAAATATCGATGCAGTTCATGACATGATTTTATCAGACCGTCGAATTGGGCTAAAACGGATATCTGAAGCACTGAATATTTCATACGAACGCGTTCATCATATGGTTCACGTCAATTTGGACATGAGAAAAATTGCTGCAAAATGGATCCCCAAATGTTTGAATGTTGACCAAAAGCGTGCAAGGGTAGAAGCATCGCGTTCGATCTGTGCTCGATTTGAAAACGATGTAGACTTCTTAAACCGAATTGTTACTATGGATGAGACTTGGGTACATTTCTACGATCCAGAAACAAAGCAACAATCGATGGAATGGCGACACTCTGGTTCTCCAAGACCTAAGAAGTTTCGTGTCCAAAATCTGCTGGAAAAGTTCTTGCTTCAGTTTTTGGGATTGCCATGGAGTAATCATGATTGATTTTTGGATAAGGGTAGAACAATAACTGGAGATTACTATTCGACATTACTGACCACTCTACGGGAAAATATTAAAGAGAAAAGACGCGGAAAGCTATCCAAAGGTGTTTTGTTTTTGCAGGACAACGCCCTGCACACAAATCTCATGTTGCCATGCAAAAATTCGTGATTTAGGGTTTGAATTACTAGAACACCCCCTTATTCATCCGATTTGGCTCCGTCCGACTATCACCTCTTTCCTCAACTGAAAAAAAGTTTAAAAGGTCGTATATTTTCTTCCAACAAGGAGGTAATAGAAGCTGTGGAGGTCTGATTTGCAGAGCAAGAAGAAACATTATTTTTGAAAGGTCTAGAGACGTTGCAGGTTCGCTATAATAATTGTATCCAATTAAGAGGAAAATATGTTGAGTAATAAAATGTTTTGACATTGAAATTTTGTTTGGTTCTATAGTAGAATTTTTCAATATATCCTCGTATAGGATAATATTTTATGAAAACATCACTGTTGTTTAAGCAAATATTTCATTACTTCTTAGTATGTCTTCATTAAGGCGGTTAAATTAAAATTCTTTAAACATGTGTACGTAAGTTCCTAACTTACGTAATTGGTAGAATAAAAACGCAACTAATTTAGTTTAATACCGGAATTTACATAGAAATACTATATGAACTTTACGATTATAAAGATTGTTTGATTCCTTAACAACCTTGATTGCAAGTAATAATAGATGAATTGAAAATAATGTTGCTTTGTAATCCGAACTAAGTTAATCTAACTTACAACTTTATATATTTTTTATTAACACAAAAATTTCAATCTATTATTTAAAATCCGCTGTAATGTAACCGTTTGTTCTAATTTTTAAATGTCATTATTATAGTCTATGGAACCTATGATACATTCGAGTATTAGAGAAATGAATGCATGAAATTACTTTACCCCTTCAAGATGGTCGTAAATTATAAATTTTAGGTGTTGCATAGAAAATTTTTAAAGAATATTTTAATAAAACATTATATAAACCCAGAAGTAACATAATCTTTCAGCAACATTACCACATGTACTGAATGCTCATCTTAGAGATTTCACCACTGTCAACATTATAAAGAACATCTGGCTACTGTTAGATACAATAATAGATGGACCAATTTATTTTTTCGGTTTAACGGAGTTAATTTTAAGGCAATGCAACCATGAAAGATCTTAAAAAAATACAAACGTGTTTTTTAAAAAAAAATAGAGCATACGAAAAAGAACGGCAAAATAAACTAAACAATTCGGATTCCGAAAAATGCTATTGATTTGATTTTAAAAAAATTTACTTGAAGAATGAAACATTATGTGGCAAATTTGAACTTTTATTTTAGTATTTGATTATTTTTGAGAAAAATAATTATTTCTATTCCCATATTTTTAGGGCATGTTACATTCTACAAATTTATCTGAACAATCAGATGCTGGGGATCAAAATAAATAAAATTTACTGTAAATTTTACTAAATTCTCGATATAGGTATGTAATGGCTGATACAAATTTATTTTTATAAAATTTGTTTATACTTATAGTAATAAAGACAGAAGTTAATGTCCAGTTAGATAATTTTAGTGGACTGTTAAACGTATTAGAGCATTGGTGATGGCACTGTACATTTCTTACAGTTATTATTATTAATTTCCATTTACTTCTAGATCTAACAATGCGTTATCACTCTCTCCACATGTAGTTGTATTCCTTAATTGGTCCAAATTATTTTGGGAGACAAATATTTTGTGAACTAAAACACACATCAACGTCTTGTTATGGTATACATGTAATAGGTATGGTGTGTTTCGATAGTTTATTTGTCGTCTAATTTAATTTTAATTCTATTTGCGCTCTTATGTTTTCATTTTAAATAATTACATACATACAATGTCATTGGCTGATAGAATGAGCATCAAAGGGTCCGACGCAAGTGCCGTTTCTTGTTTCGTAGGTAGATATTTTTTGATAATATCTGAACATTGTAAATATATCAAAGCATTTTTTTGTCTTTTAAATATTACGAAAAACTATTATACTTTATTGCCTTTACGCAAGGGTCTCTCTTATTCAGCGACCAAATCTTAGATACATGAGCAACCTTCCTCATGGTGGTAAAATCTGCCAAATACCAGTGGAGAACGTATTCAGCACTCTTCTAACTTCGAAGTAATATTTATTTATGATAAATGGTATCTATTGCTATTTTTATATTTTTTCTTGATGGTCAAGCTATATTTTTTTTATTCTAAAACAAAAATATTATCGAATGAAGCACATATCATAATTCCCAACAATTAGATGGATTAATTGAATACCAAACCGCTTAGTAATCCACTTATATTTTATTTAGCGAAATATTAAATTTATTAGTCGCTAAGGATTAGTCGTATATACACTGATTTTTTTTATTCGCCTATATCTAATCTGCGGTGGATGTATTTTGCGTTTATTCTATCATTTATTATTTTTATAAAAATAATTAAGTGTTATCAAATCACTTACGGTTAATCCTAAACTATTTATCCTAGCCGTATATAATTGATAGACTATTAAGATAAATTATTAAATTCTTTGAATACATGTAGTTACGCAATATGATCGCTAATTTACAAAATGGTACCGTAAAATGGGGCTACTTGAACACCACGGGGCTACTTGAACATGTCATGCCGTTATAACTTTATTTTTGTAACTTTTGTTTTGTTTTTAAAAAGAGCGCAGCAGGATTTCCTTTGTTACAGATAGTCAACTGAAGTGAAAAATGGTGCGAACATATAAAAAACCCTGGGTCAAAACCCTACGCTAACTTCAGGTCGGAGGACATGGAGAAAGCCGTAGCTGCTGTTAAAGGGGGATGTCGCAAAAGGCGGCTGCCAAAAGTTCAGCGTACCTAGGATATCCCTTCTACGCAGAATACATGGAAAGAATACGAGACCTGTTGGGCATCCGACTGTCCTCAGCAAAGTTGAAGAGGCTACCATCGCTGAGACCCTTGGTGTTGTTGCTAAATGGGGTTTCCCTTTAACACGGCTGGATGTAAGGGATGTAGTTAAGAAATATCTTGACAAACAAGGAAAGACAGTGCGAGTATTTCACGATAACACTCCAGGTCCAGATTTCCTCGACTCCTTCATTCTCAGGAACAACCTCTCCATCAGGATGGCGTCCAATATAAAACGTTCCAGATCGTCGGTGAATCGTGATGACATCTTGAATTTCTTCAATAACGCTGAAGTTGCTCTGCAAGATGTTAAAGGCAAAAACCTATATAATTATGATGAAACTAACATTACCGACGATCCTGGAGCAAAGAAGGTTATCGTCCCTAGAAATACCAAGAGGGTAGAGAGAGTACAAGAGCACTCTCGAGCTTCAATCAGCCTTATGGTATGCGGGAACGCAAACGGGGACCTTCTGGCACCAATGGTCGTGTACAAAGCACAGAACCTGTACGATAATTGGACTGTGGGTGGACCAGTAGGGACAAAATATGCCAGTAGTGCCAGTGGCTGGTTCGACATGAACTTATTCGAAACATGGTTTTTCCAAATTTTGCTGCCGCACGTCGAGGCCACTCGAGATCCAGAAGACATAGTGATGCTATTAGGAGACAACCTGGCAAGCCACTTCTCTCCCAAAGTTATTGAGGCATGCAAAAATAGCAGGATTTATCTATCTCCATTTCCACCAAATGCGACGCACCTCATGCAACCCCTCGATGTTGCTGTATTCGCTCCATTAAAGAAGAAATGGAGAGAAGTTTTAGATAAGTGGAGAAGACAAAGCAGGTACCCTGGGTGTATTCCAAAGGAGCAATTCCCGCTATTACTACAAAGACTGTGGACTGGAATAAGTGACAAAGTCAGCCAAAATTTAGTGTCAGGCTTCAGGGCAACCGGTTTGCATCCACCCAATTCTACTGAAGTATTAAAGAGGATTCCCGATGGGATAGATGCTGAGACACAGGAGATTGGAAGGAATATTGATGCTAGCTTGAGAGAGTTGTTGCAAGAACATCGCGGCAGTGGTGAAAAACAAAAACGAAAACGGGGAAAAAAATAGAACCTGGCACTAATGCGTCTGCTGTAAACGTTGAAGAGGCAGTGCTGAACGTCGAAGATGCAGGGTTCGGAAACTCTGTGGATTATGAGACTATAACACCTGTATCTAGCAGTCAAGATGAGCCTTCTACATCTGCATCCACTTCTGCCCCAACAATTCTTCGAAACCAGGATTGTCTCGTCCAACTCGTAGATCAAGACGAGTGGATTCATCTATTTGCGGTATTTGCCGTATAAACTGGAAAGATTACAAAGGAAAAATTGACTGGTTGCAGTGTGTGAAATGCAGAAGTTGGATTTGTGGCCCATGTAACAAGGCAAGTCAAGATCCCTATTACAACTGCCCTCGTTGCGATGTTTCAGACGACGAGGACATTATATATGACAGTGAAGACGACCAAGACTTCGTTCCAGAATAAATATATTCTAGTGTTATGATACAGAAGATGATTGAAGCTTCTATTGTGCCTTAGAAGTCGATTGTTTCTTTCTATTCTCAATGTAAACTGCATTTAAGTTTGTTTTATTGAATGAGTTTCAGTTTATTTACATATAAATATACGTTTGTTCGAAAAAACTCGTTTTATTGAGTGATAATAATATATTTAAATGTTTTTATCAGTGAAAAGATCATATATATATATACATCTGCTTTATATTGCGGGGTAACATGAACATCTGGCAGTGATACAGTGCATTTTGGTATATAATAAAGATAGGTGTTCAAGTAGCCCCAAACACGGGGCTACTTGAACACACTATAAATAAATTTTTTTGGCGCCTTTTCTGATTTTTTCAAATAAAACCAGAAATGGCTAACATACAGTTAGGTCGGTACAAAGAATATTTTGGGTACTCACAAATTAAAAACGTAGTCAGATATTTGCGAAAATGTCTTAAAAACATGTTCAAGTAGCCCCGGTTTACGGTAGGTATTACACTTTTTATTGAAAACTAATCAATCGCTTTCGTATTCAAAGCAGGCACTCTTGAATATCGAATTATTTTGGTTTACAGTTCACGGGAAAGTTTCCATTTTCTTATAACTGATAAATGAGGAACTGGGCGAAAGTGTAGTCTAAACTTATACCGTGCGTTCACAAATGATTGAAAGGCGTTTCAGTTTCGCGCGTTGTAATTCTAGTATTAATTTGATTTTACAACGTTGATTTAGTTTCTTAATTTGACTATTCATTTCCTGTTCAGTGAGGTGTTTATTTAATTTGCGATTTTGAAACCTTTTTGTTAGTATTTAAGGTATTCATTACCAAATTGCCACTTTTTAAAGCTGTTTTTTACTGGTAACTGAAAAATAATTTACTTGTTTACATAAAAAACAACATTCATTTTTAGGTTATTGAAAATGGGTTTTACAATTAATCAACCCAACACCTTTATCATTGAGTCGTTCTTTCGTTTAGAAATCCGCAATGAACAAGGAACATGGGATTATTATTCATATCAAAATTGCCAATTCGTTTGTGCAACATGTTCACTGTATAGTCGAAAGGTTTTCTAGTACCGGTGATGTTTTAAAAGGAAAATTTGCCCTACTGTTTTGACTAAAGAAGTTGTTGAAGATATTTATCAGAGAATGGAAGTGAATCTCTACGACAGTGATCGAATCAAACAAATTTATCGCTTGGTACATGTCAGAAAGCTTGTAAGAATATCTTGCACTTACATCCTTACAAAGTGACTGTAACACAAGAATTACTGCATCCTGATTTTCCACGTCTAATACAACATTGTCAATGATTTAAGGAAGTCTTAAATAATCATGACTTGGACTCATTTTTTAGTGATGAAGTTAGGTTTCATCTTAGAAGATACGTTAATTCTCAGAATAGTCGTATATGGTCAACAGAAAACCCACACATTTTTGTTGAAACAACATGATGATGAGTTACAGCAGGGTTATTTCTAACAAGATGAGGTAACAACCCACACAGCACAGACTTAACACCATTGGATTTCTTTCTTTGGTTTTTTAAAAAATAAAGTGTACTCCAAATGTCTGCACATTTTAGAAGAATTACAAAATGCGATTACAGAACCTGTTCACAACATGTTACGTAGTTTTTTCAAGAACATTAAACGAAGAGTGTTCAAGTTTAGATGGACATGATTTGAAACAAATATTATAACTGCATGAAGATTTTTTACAATTGTTAATGAGACCATAATTCAATATTTACACGACGTCATTTTTATAAGTATTTAAAATTGTATTGTCTTGTAGATTATGTAACAAAGTAAATTTTTATGAGACGCCAATGGTGCGTTAATACCAATTACATACAAATTATTTGGTCAACGACAAATTTAAACATCTGTCAATCATTTACGAACGCATGGTACAATTTTGAACAATATCTTCCTATAGAAAAAAATTTACTATCGCCTTTAAATTTCGATAATTCTTCCTGCTTTATTGCAACCGTTTAAAAAGAACAGCTGAGGAGTGTGGAGTCAATTATTCATAATGGACAATTAGAAGGATTTTGGAGAAAAGTGAATACATTAGCTGTTAAAAAAAGCGTTTTATTCTCCCCCAAGAACCCACAACAAGTAATCCTCAATTTCAAATTTCATTATTTTTAAAAAAACTATTTTCAGATAATTTTTTATGACAAAAACAGTTGAATGGACCGGACGGCAGCATTTAAAAGAAACATTTTCATGGTTTTGGTAGCATTTATACGGTATGAGTTTTAAAATTAGCTTATTCCTACAAAAATAAATAGTAAGGAATGGCCTGAGTTATAAGAGTGGTCCTCTTGCCCTCGAACTGAACGCAGGTAGAAAAAAGGTAAAATTTTGCCGTTTTGCAATCAAGTCAGAGAGAAATCGACCAAATCGCCTAAAGTGGTAGTAAATTATTTAAGAAATCCTACATTTGAACAGTCATTATACATCAAGGCTGGCGATATAGTGGAAACAAAAATGTTTAATCAAACTTTGATTGTCGTACGTTTTGGAGATTTTCCCCTTTTAATGTCTTTCTTGGGGTACATTGGAAAAATCATAGGTGGATCAGTCTTAAGAACATTTTATCTCGCATTTTTGCAGAAGGATCCGTCCATAAAATATTGAACGGTCATTCCTATGCTCATGCAGTATGAGCTTATATTATTTTCCAGCTGACATTATCACTGCTAAATTTTGACGAACTGAAAAATAACACTGAATTTAAAAAAGGTGAAGATAACTTTACCGGTGACATAAACATTCATGGAATACATTCAAATAAGGCATTTAAAAGACTCAATGAGTTATTTGAGAATCATCTTATCGAACAAAGATGAAACAAGATCTCTTTGATAAAACAATTTCTCGCTGCCGAGAGGATGGGCAAATGGATACCACAAGTATCAAGTAATCAAGTAAGTGTATTTTGATTTTAACATGATCACTGTTAATCTTTTAAGTTTCATAAATAAATTATTTTCAAGGAATTTTCAGTTACATATTAAATCGAATTCGGGAAAGGGGTTATTTGAGACAAAACATGTTGGGGTCGAATGAGCCATGTTCAAATGACCCCTAATATTTAGTTACGCTATGCCTGAATGTTTCTACATTAATGTTCTTTTAATTTTAGAATGTGAACTTTCAATAGAAAAACGGAACCTGCTAATATCATTAAAGAATTGATAAAACAAGCTGTAGATGAAGTCCTTTAAGGTACAATCCTGAATCTGATGTGTTCAAGGAGTAGCACAGTTTTTTCAGTTGAACAAGAACAAATATTAAAAGACTATCTTATAAAAGTTTCTTCTTTATTTTATGGTTTAAGTCATTAGATGTACGTGGACTTGCTTATGACAAGCTGCGTACAGTTATGGACAAGTATAATTTCCCAGCTTCCAGAATATGGAACATCGACGTGACTGGTGTTTCGACAGTCTTGAAACCAGGTAAAATAATAGCAGCTAAAGGAAAGCATACTGTTGGTTCTGTTATGTCAGGAGAACTTGGCACTAATGTAACAGTAATTGCGGCTGTATCAGCAAGTGGATACTCAGTTCCTGTGATGTATTTCCTCGGAATTAATTTAAAGACTACTTTATTGCAAATGGACCACCTGAATGTATAGGACGCGGTAATGGAAGTGGTTGGGTAACTGATGACGAGGTTTTTGATTTTATGCAGCACTTTATAAACTATGTATAACCAACACCAGTGTTATTGTTGTTAGACAACCGTTCGTCTTATCAGCAATTAAAACAGTTGAGCTTGCCAAAAAAATGGAGTGGTAATGTTCTCTTTTCCACCCCATTGTACCCATAAATTACAGCCGTTAGACATCTCTGTTTATGGGCCCTTTAAAAAATGTCTTTCATCGGCTCATGATGCATGACTTCGCAGTAATCCAGCCAAGACTATTTCAATTTATGAAATACCAAAATTAGTAGCAACAGCTCTTCCATTGACAATGACCCCGACAAACATTATGAGTGGTTTCAAGAAAGCAGGTATTTACCCTTTTGACAGTCATACTTTTTCTGAAGAAGACTTTATGCCATCGGTAACTGACCGTCCAGAATTACAATCCAAACCCAAACACAAGAACTCCCAGCACCAGAGACAAATACTGAACTTCAATCTTCCGGTCCTGAAAGAGAGCACCTTCAGTAAGTGTTGAGGTGGAGGTCGAAATATCAGAGTTTTTGTCATCGCCCGTTACTGTGTTAGCTACCCTAGAGCCATCAAATAACAAAGGCAGTCAAAAAAACAAATTTTGAAATGCCATCTACATCTAAAGACCATTACCGAAAGCAGGACCCAGCAAGCAACTAACACGAGGGAAAAAGTGAAGTTGTGTTGTTTTGACAGACACTCCCGAGAAAGATGCGCTTACTTTAGAACAATGTAAAAGAAAAACGAAAACTATCAAGAACATTGTCGAAAAAAAAAGCAGTGAAGAAAGCAATTTTTGAAAGTTCCTCAGAGTATGATGAAGAGGATCACTCTGTTAAGAAAAATAATAAAAAGGTTAATAAGAAGAAGAAACAAAAATGTAAAGAAAACACAACTTCCATCAGACACCGAAGAGGATGATTATTTTTGTCTAGTGTGCGCTGAGTCCCATTCAGTTAGTCTCCCAGGAGAAGAGTGGGTACAATGCACTAGTTGCCGAGATTAGGCTCATGATAAGTGCACTTCTGGTGTCAGTGCATTTTATGTTTGCATGAACTATGACAGTAACTAAACTGTTTAAGTTTCTTTTTTTCAATACGAAAGTTTTTTAAGTTTGTTTTTGTTTCTATGAGGAATTTTAACTATTTTATTATGTTTTTGTTTCTACGTTTCATATGTTTTAATGTGACAAAGTTTGTATAACCTAATGGCTCTAGTGATCTCGTTAGGTGGTTCAAAAGACCCCGCGTGTGGGGTCTTGAGTCATATGCCTGTTTCATTATAAGGCAAATTTAGTATAGTAAACAACGGATTTGTTGAAGTTAAATAAACGACTGATTTAAAATTAACCCTTTTTATTATTCCTTTGAATGCACCTTACACTGATTTGTACAAAATGCGGATCAAGTGACACCGCTCTGTGCTACATATATCAATTTACACCAAAGTCAAGAAGATTTTTTATCCAATTACGAAAATAAAAGTAAATTCATAGAATAACTTATGGTGGAGAAAGAATTTTTTATTTGCTGCGATCAAAGTAAAGGTGAACGGGCTAATAAATTGTTCAAGGTCGGATTTACAGAAAATCATAGTAGCGGAAGATATTGATATACTTGTAATATTAACTGCTAGAGCTAGAGAAGAGGAATATTTTCTTAAACTAGAAAAATAAAACTCTTCTTCTACAGTATACTCTTCAAAAAGTTTCGAAATAGGCTACCCAGACAGCGCAAAATTAATAGCTTTTTTTCAAGCATTTATTGTTTGTGATACAGTTTCAGCCTTTTTTATAAAGGTTAAGCAAGTTTTTTCATCTTATAGAAATAAACTCGATGTGAGTGAACAGGCCGAGATGTTTTATAGTCCTTAATGTTAAACAAACCTACAGAAATTTTCATTCAAAACCGGCAGCTACTGTGGCATAGTACTATACGGAACTGCCAAAGACATTCAGTACAACAAATTAAAAAAAATAAATATTTGAAAGCTTTTCTCGAGCAAATGAGCTAATGAGTCTTTTATTAGAGTTACAACTAAAAATAGCACGAATTCACGAATCTCTTATCGAATCCAACAGTTGCTTCGAAACATAAGCATTCTAATACAGAATGGGGATAATTTTTAAATAAAGGTTTATTGCACCCCATTAAAATGAACAATTCGCCTGCACCGGAAGACCTTTAGAAATTGATTAAGGATGCGGTGCCTTATGTAGTTGCCGTAAAGTTGGCCTTTATTGCAATTTAACTTGTTCTTTCGAAGTGGTCCGGCGAGCATGATATGAGGATGAGGTAAACCATGACCATGATATCAATGAATTTGTGTAAATTGTGTGCGTATTTTTTTCTGCTTATATCTATTAAAGTAGTTTAAGCATTGCTGTGGTGGTTGTTAAGAGAAATACAAACTAGGAGCGTACCATCGCTAAACCGTGCACTATAAGTACGTTTAAAACAACTTTTAATTTTAAATGTTTTAATTAAAATTTAATGTTTTCTAAAAGATAAAACTTGGGGCTTTATCGGTGTAGTATCACTTTTTTTTCAAAATGCTTACTTTTTGTTTGTTTTATGTTTGAATTTGTACATTTTATAGCATATTTAACACCATAATTTTAATAGAAATAAATACAAAATCAAAATTCTATCACAACCACGACATAGTCCCTTCTTATATCTACCAATTTAAATCAAAACATTGCTAATAACTTAAAAATGTGAGCCAATTTTAAATGTACTCTAAGACCATTCGACGCAATAAAATGCATACTTATAGTGCACGAAGTGCTAGTACGAAGTTGCAAAGTAAAATGAATAATATTTTAAGAATCACATTCTTAAGTTAAAACACTGTGATAAATTATTTCATTTTGTTGAAAGTAAATATTTTTTTTAAATTGAGCAATAACAGGGGTTGATTGCTAAGGGTTGAAAAATTGCAAAATAAAATTAGGATTATTTTAAGCAGTAACATACTTTCTAATAAAAATTCTGTGATCAATTATTATTAATTATTTTTAGGATAAATAATTCTTTTTCCGATTAAGCCATAATGGGGGGTTAATTTTTTAAAAGTTTTAAGTTTTAAATTTAAGTTTTATAGGTTTTGGAATTTAGGGGTAGTTTAACTCCTTAAAAATGAAAAGCGCTCATCGGAATAATTTAGAATTTGAAGTGGAAAGTAAGTTGAGCCTAATTTCATG
Source organism: Abscondita cerata (assembly GCA_030710515.1). Lineage (NCBI taxonomy): Eukaryota > Metazoa > Arthropoda > Insecta > Coleoptera > Lampyridae > Abscondita > Abscondita cerata. Next base: position 48,329 of record JALBCR010001856.1, read on the forward strand.
CCTTATTTTGAGCTTCATTTCCTGGACTATAATGTAAAATTCAAAACTTATGAAATAAAAAAATTAAAAAGTATATTTAAAAAATTCATAAGCGTAGTTTATTTCTAAAGTAAGAAATTTAATATATTTATATTATAAAATATTCTACCCGTACAGTGGGAGTAATGACATTAAATACAATTAGAAGCAGGTTTATAGGCCAAGTTCGGTACAACTAAAAACGATCTGCAAATAGAAGTTATTATTCCATTCAATAACCTGTTATCAATAGTCGCTGTATTTTAATAATTTCAGATAATCGAGGCGATTAATATAACGTATTGCAAAACACTTGAGGAGATTTCGAGAAAAGATTTTCAATTTCATTTTAATAATTCTTCCCATGACGTTTCATACTTAAACATTAATGTTAATGCGAGTTTTAATGATGTAAAATGCTTAACAGTAATAAGCGTAGTTTTTATTATTTACAACGCATCAGATACTACGTAAATTAATACACAAACTAAGTATCTCCTAAACTTCCTTATAACTGTTTCAAGTTTCATCCCACTAAAATACATCATCTATTTTTTATGTAAGATTGCGGTCGTATGTTATTGAATTAAGTCGAGTTGCTCTTTACTGACATAATTTTGTATTGAAATCGCAATTGGTTGTTCGACAAAGCTGTTACGTACAGAACTATTTAAATTAGATGCTTATTATTAGTTTACTTTATTCTTGACGTACGACGACAGATAACGCTGCAGTTGATCAAAAGAATTGTACCGACCTCTTGTCGTTTGGCGTGACCCAGGATCACGTTAGTTGTGGGCGGCACATACATAATATACTATGTTGACGTACAGAATATGCTTGCAGTCAGCCTTGCCTCATACCCATATGGCGCCATTGGAGACAGATTGAATCATAACCATTAGAGATTGCTGGTGGATTAGAAATGTTATTGAAAAACTATCCAATTATACATTAACACATGTAATTGTTTTTTTTTCTTTGTATATTGCAAGGCATGCATACGTCCAACTTTTTAAAATGTGTAACACTGTCTTGTAGAATATTTTGAGTACCTTTAAGTTTCCCGACTGTAAAATTAAAATTTGACTTGACTGGCAGAATTTAATTATACTTTTCCGTGGTAACGAAAGGGGTCTAAGAATTGTTTTGTGGGAATACAATTTATCAAGCAGCTAAACATGACACCAGGGTGTCAAAAGCCATTTGCGGTCTCTGATAGGTGTTCGCAGGTAAATATACCTATTAATCAAACGGTATCGGACAGACTTCTAAGCCTTTACACAAATATTCATTTTGCGGAATATATGAAGTCGCCTTTAAAGGAACTAAACCTGTAAGAGACTTCTGGTGGAAGATATTTATTACGTCTCGTACTTTTTTTAGCTTGTATGCTTGTATAAGTTTAACTAGTCACAATAACGTAAAATTTTTTTTTAATAAATAAAATTTACTGTTCAAATAATTTTGGTTAAATAGAAAGTTATTGACTTTTAATTGTACCTGTCAATATTTGTCACCAACTTAAATTAAAAAAATATGGAAAATTATGGGAAGATTTAAAAATAGAGAACTATCGTAAGGAATTCTGTTTCTTGTAAGTATGTATCAAATAAGTGCAATTGCTAAAATTCTATTCATACCATTTTGATGTTATTGATAGTGTCTTTCAAAATAATAGAGGATGGGAAATGTTACCAGATTGTTAAATTTATAATACTTAAGCAAATAAAATGTTCTTTATTTTCTAAATTTTATTAAAAATAAAAATATTTCCCGAATTTTTATTTGCATTTCAATATTAATTTCAAAGTGTACTTTAGAAAATTGTCACTTATAAGCTTAATTATTCCGGTCGTGCAAATTAATAGGACGTTGTTAGAATGCACTCAAAAATTTCCGGATAATAATTAATGCTCGAATGACATTCGGTAAGAAAATCGTAACGACACAAGAAAAAAGAATCCATTTCTGTTTTAAATTTTGATTAACAATATCAAGTTGTAACATATCCGTGACAACCAAAAACAAAACTGTTAACACCAAATATTTTGGTGAAATTGTGTGAAATAATGTCACGCTTTGGAATTTGGCAAATATTGAAAAAGCAGTAGAACGCCGGAGAACGCCAAGAAAAAAGCAAGAGTTCCGTCTGGGGTCAGTTCCAGTGTTTATGTAAGGAAAGAAAGTACAAGTTGGAAAAGTCAATCTCAAACCTCAAACCTGAGTTAGCCGATATGCTAAAAGACTAGGCCTTCAATATGAAGCGGAAAGATGGGGATGACTATAAAGAGTCGGTAGTAAATGTTATGTGGAACTCCACCGCCAAACAACTATAGGAATTTTACTATAACGAACACAACGTCAAATTTGATCCACGTCGAATTTAGCAGCGCTCGTGCCGCCAGAGATGCCAAGCGGAGAAATTTACAAACTGATCAAAGAAAAAGAAAATTGAGCTCAGATGCTGTTAGCAAACAAGAAAGAACGGTCAAAATGTGCAATGAAAATACGAGGTGTGTGAGAAAAGTAATGAGACTGATTTCATACTAAACAAAGTTTTTATTATTTTCAAATAACAATGTTATCCCCTTCAAAGTAGTTCCCTTAGGCAGCTATACATCGGTGGAGTCGTCGTTCCCACTTTTGGTAGCAGCGCTGGAAGTCTTCAATTGGTATTGCTTTTAACTGGTCGGTCACAGTCTTTTGAATGTTCTCCAAAATTCCAAAATGATGTCCTTTTAGGACATGTTTCAATTTCGGGAAAAGGAAAAGTCACAAGGACCTAAATCAGGTGAATAGGGGGGTTAAGGAACGACAGTAATGCGTTTTGAGGTAAAAATTCCCGGATGGAAATGGCCGGAGCATTGTCATGATGAACCATCCACTTGTGTGCAATGTCTGGTCTCACACGGATCACTCTTTGCCTCAACTTTTTAAATTTAACTGTTCACTGATCATCCTTACTGTTAAACGACGGTCTAATCTCACAAGAGCCCTCACATGATCAATGTTTTCGTCAGTTTTTGAAGTCGAAGGTCTCCCTGAGCGAGATTCATCTTCAACGCGTTCTCGGCCTTTCAAAAATGATTTGTGCCAGCGGAAAACTTGTGCTCTCGATAAGCACTGTTCCCCATAGGCCTGTTTCAACTTTTCAAAAGTCATACTCGCGGATTCACCAAGTTTAACACAAAACTTTATTGCACAACGTTGCTCTAAATTCTGATGCTCCATTCCTGTAACGCACAATAAAAACACAACTTTACTAATGGCGCTGTCAAAACTAATGATTTACCTGTACGGAGTTGTAGCTCGGACTGAGCAAGTGGAAGGGATAAACAAACCGACTTAGCATAGGCCGGTAGACACAACGTTGCCAGATCTCCCGCAATGTTGCCAGTCTCATTACTTTTCTCACACACCTCGTATGCCCTCGGGATTACAATAAAAATTCGTTTTGATTGCCGCATGTCGTTTTCACCACTTTTCGGAAGAAAAGGACAACAAGAACGCCAGTACTGGCCGCCTAGAGTACAATCCTGTCTTCACAAAAACCTGCCAAGGAGGGGCGAAAAAGCTGATAGCAAATGGTTAATTTCTAATGCAAATTCTCCAGGTATATGTCCAGTTCGCTAATATCAACGCTGCTTGCATTATAAGGCAATAAAATTTCTTCTTTTTAGTTTGTTTAAAAACGTTTGGAAAAAAACGAGAATTATTACCAGCGACAGATTATTTTTGACAGCAAACCCAAATTAGAACAATGTTTCTTGCAAAGGCTGGTACAAAAATATGCCTATAGGACGGAACACCATTTCAACTTGGTTGAATATTTTAGCTCAGAAAATTGGAATCGACACAAAAGCGGTCAAGATCCATACGAGCTAGTGCCGTTTCAAATTTAGCAAAGGTTAACTCCTTTAACGAAGAGCAGCTAATAAAAGTTACAGGGCATAGTAATGCGCATTCAATACGTCCCTATCTACAAATAGATGCAGAACATCAACAAGTGATGGATATGGCTCATGAATTAATTTTACTATTGGTCATTAATTAGTGTCGTACGATTTTCATTTGAATAAAGTTTCACATAGGTAAGTGTCTCTTACGTTAATTGAATACCTGCCCGGAAAGAAGTTGTAATTAACAAATTTAGAAAATTAGTGTTCTTGGTGTTATAACGTTCTAAATGCTTATAGAAGTGTATAGTCACCCATTCAAACTGAAATAATACATTTTAAATGTTGAGGGGGTGAGGAAGTAATTTTCGACTCACACTGGAAGAAGGCTGTATCATGGCGGAGCTGGAGCGTGTTGTTGTAACTGCTCGTGGTATAAATTGTATAAAAAACGCAAAGTTAACTTAATGGAACGGAAGAATAACCAAAGAAAAATATTGAGACAATCAGGAAATGCTTACATAAGCCGAAAACAACAAAGCAAACCCGCCAAAGCAGAACCTGAATCTGTAAGTGGAGTAAAGTTGTAAGTACCTATTTGTCATTTACACTATTTGATTTATTTGTAGGAAATAATATGTAGTTCCAACAGAGCTGGGTGTTCGCAGATCTCCTTTGATGAAAAAAGGAACTTATTTATTAAAGTTGACTCATTCTTAGCAAAATGCTTTTTTGGTTTAATCTTGTTATTGAATTATGCGACAAAGAGACAAGAGAAGATATAAGCCGTAGGCACTGCACTTTTAAGTATTTTATTACTTGCAGTAGCAATGAAAGGATACGTATCTGTTGTGTTGTATTTTTAGAATAACGCCCCGAAGAATTCAGGTCATTCAGGAAAAACTGAAAAACAATGAAACCACGGATGACAGACGTGATAAACATCTGAACCGGCCACATAGAATTCAATACAACACATCAGCCCTTATAAGGGATCATATAAAATCGTTTCCGGCACAAGAAAGTCACTACAATCGTTCCAATAATAGCAAATTGTGCTTGTCATCAGATCTGAATGTATTAATAATATTTAAACGGTTCCAAGAAAATCATTTAACTATAAACGTAAAATTCCATACTTATCGTGAAACTTTTAAGTCAGAGTTTAATTTGCGGAGTACCTCTGCCAGATACGTACACAAAATGTGACTTACTTTATTATCAGTTAGTGACAGCAGATACGGAAGAAGATGCAACCGAAATCAGAGTACAAAGTGAACTACACCATCGAAAGTCCGAAAAAGCTGATTAAACCCTTGCTGGTGACACAGAAAGGACAAATAATGATCCAAACTTTATGCGTAGATCTTCAGCAAGTACTATTTTCTCCAACGTTGACACATAGCAATGTGTTTTATCAACGCCAGATTTCTACGTATAATTTCTGTGGTCATAACTATACTACAGGGGATGCAACCATGCATCTCTGGTATGAAACTACTCCCAAACGAGGATGGATCTGCCGAAACTGCATCCTGCATTTTATCATATGTTTTAGACAACTTAAAACCTTTAAACAAGGGCTTTTCTAGGTCGTTAGTAATACGACCAGATCGGTGCGTGGGACAAAATAATAACTTTAAAATGTTTACATTGCTGCAACATTTAATATTATGGAATTATTTTACACAAGTGGTCCAGTTTCCTCCCATGTGATAGGAACTTTGCCCTTATAGAGAAGAAAAGAAAACTACTAAAATACTGCATCCTTTTGATTGGGTGCGACTTATAGCCAGTGCAAGGCCCTCAAAACCTTTTTTTGTGAAGCTTATGGTCCAACAACATTTTCGTGGCATATCTATCTTAGTAAAAAATAACAGCCGATCAAAACATGGCAAGATACATAGATACTTAGATGGCTAAAAATTTTTATTTAATCATATATAACTTTCGTTTAATATAACTAGCGCTGCTGTTTACTGTTTAATTTTTGTATGTTGTCACTATATCTCGTTTTATTTTTGTTCAACTTTTTTTTCTTACCCTGTAAATAGACGCACAATTTCAATTTACTTCATAAAGGCATGATTTTTTTCAACATATCCACTAAGAAAGTTTATTGTGGGTCTCCTGAAAATTTTCCATTTTATCGATTACGTGGTTCTTCCGGGCAGCCATTCAGCTATTGAATCCTTTTCTACAAATTAGTGTATAAAAAGTGTATAAAAGTATAAAAAGGTATATATTCGACAAAAAACAAGAAATGTAGTGTCCGTTACGCATTTTAATAAAAATTTGTTTAAAGTTGGAATACAAACCTAATATAATTTTGGTATTCAGTTGAACTCAAGTTAAAACCTAGTGTTCTCTATAAACACAAAATATTACACTGCAGTAGGAGTGACATTACTTTAAAAATTTGTTACGCAATAAAATTTTAACTGCAATTTTCGAATTTAATTTTAGCATGAATGACATTGAAATGCGCAAAGAAAAGCGAAAGCTGCAAAGTAAGTTAATAATGCGCAAATTTCGAGAAAAAATGAAAGAAAATGAAGGACAATGGAAAGAATACTTAATGAAAGACTCGAAAAGAAAAAAAGAACAACGTATTAAGCAAAAATTACGTGTGCTAAAAGATCCCAAGCTCCTGAATGAAAAAAGGGCCAAAAATGTTGAAAATCAAAAAAACTTCAGAAGAAAATAGAAAGAAAAAGTGCTGTTAATACCAAAAAAAGTACATCAGAATTAGGAACATTTAAAATCCCACAAACTGTTGGGAAAGTGTTACAAAAAGTTAAGATCGGTTTACCTAACAGTCCCATAAGAAAGCAAACAGTTGTAAGTAAAATCGCTTCAGAATTTATTCCAAATTTAATTAATAATACAAATCAAAGAAAAACCAGGAAAACGGGATGCCATCAGCCTAAAAGATCCGTTATGTAGCAAACTGCAATTCGTCCAGAAGCGACAAATGCTTTTTACAGTGAAAAAAGCCGTAAGGTTATTTAAGGATGAATTTCCCGAGATAAAAATTATGTCAAATAAATTTTATGAGTTACGGCCAAAAAATGTGCTATTGACAAGTAGTGTGCCTCATAATGTTTGTGTATGTCGTTACCACGCCAACTTTGTTTTTCTTTTGGAGGCAATTCAGTATTACCTATAATGTATATTTCAGAATCAGACACATATGAGATGTCATGGAAACATTGGGAAGATATCAATAGTCGGCTCAAATAGTAACCACTCAGGCATCATGACTATTTATATACCCTTCAGAAACAAATTGAACCTTTTAAAACTCACTGTTATGTAAAAAAAAATTAAAAAAACATATTTTGAGAATAGAAAACGGAATCTGAGATATGGGAAGGTTTGAATGCAAATTGATTTTGCAGGAAACTACCCTTTGGTTCAACAAGATGTGATCTAAGCCATTCATTGGTGAATTGCTTGGCTCATACCACTGTTTCATTAGCTATAGTATAAGATGACTTGTCACACAGCAGATATTCAGTTTGGACATTTTTACAAAAAATTATTCGTCATTTGAAGGCAAAAGAAAATTTCATTGAAAATATCTTCATCATCTCCGATGGATCTGCAGCTGATTTCAAAAACAAATACACATTGTCAAATCTTTGCTCCAGAATTATTCTGAAATTGCTTCTTCATAGTCTCAATTTTTGTCAAAATGGCATACTAACACATACAATTGTTTTTGTAACTGTTCGGATCCTTAAAATTGTAAATTTTGCACTCATGATACACTTAGGCCCTCAGTAAACAAATATGACGTAAAGGATGTACAATATTTTTTGAATTTAACTAAAAGTGTAAACTAATATGAAACGAACATGTTTCAAAAATAGAAGAAAAAAGTAATAGAAGAGAAGGTATCGGGAGCTTGATGTACGCATTATATGGTACTAATCCTGGACAGTACACCCAAAGAGCGGCAAAACGCATTTGTAGATATCTGAAATCTACGGGGAGCATGAAGATTTTGGGCCAACGAGATAAGGCAAGAAGACACAGGATTGACTGGCTCCGTTCTCTACTACCTGAACAAGATAAAGTATGTACAGTATGATCGTGGAAATATGAAGATAATATATCAAGTTTGGAACGATGGATACGCGAAGTTTTTTTTTTGGTTTTTTTCGTTATGGTCGCGGAAAAGTTTTTAAGAATTACAAATTTAAGTAATAAATATTGTATCGATGTATGTAAAATAATTTTTTTAGCTTAGAATTAGACTTTGAATTTCTTCCTAGCGAGTTCACTTTTTGTAGAACTTGTTATTAAAATATTTATGCACTGTGATTTATTTATATTGAAATCAAATCAATACAAGTGTTATTCGGTTGGATTTTAGCAAAGGGGGCCGGTACTTTTCCCATACTTATGTGGTCGGGGGTGAACGGTGTTGGTTGGTAGGTTACATTTATTACAATTTTCTTTTTTAAAAAAAGTACATGTTTTCATGTGATTTGGGGTAAACGGTGTTGGTTGGTAGATGTGATCGGGGGTGAACGGTGTTGGTTGGTAGGTTACAGTTATTACTTCTTTAAAAAAATTACATGTTTTCAACAGTGTAAAAAGCATTGTAGATTCAAATACTTACTCTCATTGTATTGTGTTGTAGTACTTTCTCTGTTTTTGTTTCTAAAAAATAAACGGAGGGACGGGCACCATCAGATAATAAGGTACGAGGGTGGTTCAAATATAAACCGGAATTTGGCTATAAAAAATTGTATTATTAAGTTACAGAGCTGAAATTTGTTACAGTTTTTCTAGATAGTCTCCATCACACTCTACACATTTTTGCCACCTCTCCGGAAGTTTTCGGATGCCTTTTTGGTAAAAATCTCTCGGCTTGTCACGTAACCATTCGCGCACGAAGGATTCTACCTCCGCATTGTTTCGAATCGCAGTCCACCAAGTGCCTCTTTCAATGGGCCAAATAAATAATAGTCGCATGGCGACAAATCAGGACTATAAGGAGGGTGTTCCAGTGTGTTCCAACCCAATTCATACAATGTTTCCATCGTAAGCTGAGCTGTATGCGGTCTGGCGTTGTCTTGCAGCAATATCGCACTACGGATTGGAATTTCGCGTCGTTTTGATCTGTAGACAGGTTTCGCCGTGTTTTTTAGGAGGTTACTATAATACTGCGCGTTCACAGTTCGTTGTTCAGTGAGAAAATCAACCGCAATTACTCCTTTCATGTCCCAAAACACGGTACACAACACCTTCGCCGCTGATAGTGTAACCTTCGCTTTAACTGGCGCGCCTTCGTCTTTCTTCCTCCACTCCTTAGACGCGGGTTTACTCTCTGGAGTATAGTAGTGTACCCAAGTCTCGTCTGTGGTGAATATTCAGTGCAATAAATTTTCTCCTTCCTCTTCATACCGCTGCAGGATACGCGTGCAAACTTCCCAGTGCATGAATTTCTGCTCAAAATTTAGAAGTCTTGGCACCCATCTGGGTGAAATTTTGCGGCAACCGAGCCGTTTATGAATTATTTCCTCAATACTACCTACGCTGATGCCTAATTCTTCAGCCATATCGCGTAGTACTGCGTCGGTCTTCCAAAATGAGTTTTTCTACAGCGCTGACGTTCTCATCGGTAACACTTGTTCTGGGGTGCCGCGCAAGTGGCACGTTTGCCACTGCTTCTCGGCCTTTTCGGAAAGCGGAACACCATTCACACACTTGAGTCTTGGAGAGGCACTCACCCCCGACCTGCTCGAGTAATTTTCGATAAATTTCCCCGGATTTTACATTATCTTTCACCATAAAACGAATAATGATGCGTTGCGCAACAGACACTGGTACGTCCTTCTCGCTCATGCGGTCCTGACTGTTCTCTATTCTTCTTAACAGATCAGTCTAATATCCAGTGGAGCCACTTTTATGACACTAAATTTTTCGCGCGTTTATTCAAAAATTCCGATTTATATTTGAACCACCCTCGTATATGATTATGTCGGAACTGTTAAACCTACAACCGACATATTCTAAGCGTGATTAGGTAGAGTATTGAAAGAAAAAACGAGTGTGAGGTAAAATTCTTCCGGTCTCAATGTAATGAAGGATAAGAGTATTACATGTGGATTCCAAATCATTTTTTTTAAAACAACTTAAAGATTGTTTTTGAAGTCCTGGACAAATTTCATCAAACAATAAAAGTGCTGACAAATTGGTGTATAATTTCAAAACACCCGAAAAAGAAATTCTGCCCATCAGATTGCATTTTTTAAATTGTAATATCAATATAAAGAGGTAGACAATTTGAAAATACATTTACGTTTGTTGAAAAGTGAGTATGATTTCTCCCGTACGGTTTTATGAAGAATTATTCCATTTTAGGATATTCCAAAGGTGGAGGTGGAGTTTTATAAAGTTATAGCAGATGTTTCGTCGTTTATTAAAATTTCGAACGACATTTCATACATGATAAATTTTCGGCTCTGATCAAGGCCTCGCTTGCTAGTGCGAAACGTCGGCATTTTTATTAAAAACAAAGACCGTTAGTTTTTCCTTTCATTTACGTTCGCCTACAAGGAAATATGATTATACATCATCATACATGACAAACACGACAACACGGTTTGATGTCATTATTTGGTAACTTTTTTTTAATTACGGCAACCTTTGATGGGTTGAATAAGCGATAGAATACTTGTAAATGAAAAGTCCACGTTTTTATTTTTATTATGTAATTGTTCGTACTAATCAAGAAGAATATCAGATGAAAGTACAATTTAAATTTATTAAAATGACTACCAATAAGATTCGGAAACATTTAATACATTTCAAAGAAGGAATAAACATTTTTTATAAATTTTCTTCGAAAATTGTACGTAAATAATTAAGTTGCCGCAAAGTAGAATTAAATGGTAGGCGTTTCAAAAATTATTTACGGAACCTCAAAGTATATAAAGCTAAAATTGAATGAGTCGGGAGTTGAAACATCGCAAAACTCATAATGACACGTTAAGCACGGAAGGTTGCTCACGTACCACCCATTCGCAAGTAAAATGCCACAAGCGTTCCAAATAATCATAATCAAGACTTGATTTAAGATAACTTGCTTATACCTGCAATGCGGTCATCTAAATAATTTACTTCCCTGCGTTTAGAGTCATCTAATTGCAGTATTCTTTCCAATCGATTTCAATTAAGTCCATGAATAATTGATGAATTAAAGGCACGGAATTAATGTTATCGTTCATCGATTTCCAAATAAGAAAAACCATAACATAATAATAATGGGTTAGGTACCTGTAATCTCATTTTTTCAAAGTGCAATTAACCCACTGTGTTCCGTAACTTACAATACTTTATTTCATCATGAATATTTCAACTGCTCTACTACGGGTGCAAATACAACGTTTAACTTCAGTAGTATTTACAATAAATAATTCCAACACAATTTTCTTTGCTTAAAAAATTTGAAAAATACAAAATAACAAACATAAATTAGCGAAGCCAATTAAACACAACAAATTATATTGCTACATAAGTTTTTCAGTACAAAATTTAATTATGAACTGCATGTAGCTAATTAATATTTTCTGTTAGAGGAAGCAAATAAACAATTCACCTAACTCATTTGTGCTTTGAAGGCGAATGCGTGCAACTTGAACTACAGCTTAGACTTGTAATTGTACATAGTCAAATTTTTTAACCTTTATTTTCTTAATAGTTCTTCTTTTGACGACTGTACAGATTCGCACCTCGAGGCAGTTTAATTATTATATTAAAGAACATGTTTAGAAGTCATACACGGCTAGTGCACTTTGTTCGCACTTCGGTGCGTGTTGCAGTTTGGCAAATTTTACTTCAGTTGCGAGATCGCACTACGACTGACTGAGACACCAGGAGCCTATTCTGCCCTGCTAAGCAAGAACGTCGTAACTGCATTTAAGTACATTAAGAGTTATTTCATGTTTTGGAAATTTTTAGATCGCACTTTTATCCCATATGCTAGGAACATGAAATTTAGGTTTCAAACAACCTACGAGGGTAGTTTGGAAATGATCTGGCCTTAAGTAGAAAAAACACTTTTTTTGGGTTTAAAACAATTTATTTCTCAACATAGGCTTCCTTTATAACGATACACTTAGTAAGACGATTTTCCAATTTTTTCATCCCATTCGAATACTACGTTTTCTCGAGCTCTTCAAAATAGTGCGAAGTTTCAGCGATGACTTCATCGTTTGATGCAAAACGGCGTCCACCGAGCCATTTTTAAGTTTGGAAACAGGAAAAAGTCGCTGGCTGCAAGATCTGGAGAATACGGTGGGTGGTCGACCAATTCGTAGCCCAATTCGTGTAATTTTGCCATGGCAAATGCCGACTTGTGCGCCGGTGCGTTGTCCTGGTGAAAGAGCACTTTTTACGTGCCAAACCTGGGCCTTTTGGCGCAATTCGGCATCGAAACGGTCCAATAATGCTGCAAAGTATGCGCCAGTGATTGTTTTTCCTTTTTCCAAGTAGTCCATATGAATTATGCCTTTCGCATCCTATAAAACAGTCGCCATCACTTTACCGACCGACCGAGTGGTCTTTGCCTTCTTCGGGGACTCTTTGCCGCTCTTGCGCCACTGTTTTGACTGTTCTTTGATTTCCGGTATGTCGTAATGCACCCAGGTTTCATCAACGGTAACAAATCGGCAAAAAACCTTCCGATCATGCTGGATCTGCCCTAAAAGCTTCTGCGAAGTCATCACACGTTCGCGATTTTGATCGATTGTCACTAAACACGTTCACATGAAATGTTTAAAGCCTCAGCTATCTCACGGAGCTCGATTCGATGGTCTGCCATAATCCTATCGTGCACTTTATTGATCATTTCTGGCGTAGTGATCTCAATTGTCCTCCCAGTGGATGGTTCATCGAAGACACTCGTACGACCACGCACAAAATCAGCTTTCCAAAATTTTACTGTAGCTAACGATGGTGCAAACTCGCCATAAACTTCATCTAACTTGGCTTTGATTTCTGCCAGATATTAACTTAGTAATTAGCAAAAAAATTATTTAAACTTAACGTAAATAGACATTTTTACTTTCATGTTTGGGGTAAATTTTCCCAAAAAATTGGACGATTATTTAGTAACATATTACAAAATTTTTTAATAGATGCTCTTTTTTTTGCAATAAGATACCATTCGGTCGGTTTTTGTTAACGGGTTTTAAAACTTAACATTTACCCGTTATTGTATTGGTCAAGAAGGTAACGGCTCCTGGACCCTTTTAATAGTGGAAAGTTTTAAGTAAACGAGAAGACAACCAGTTCTGGTGTTTTTGGCAACATTTTGCACCAAC
>JALBCR010001857.1:0-94578 GCA_030710515.1 Abscondita cerata
TCAGTATGCTTCGTTCAGTTACGTATTGCTAAGGTTTGATGCTTTTGCACTGAACCAGACGGATCCTTAACCCTCTCTTGTTTAACTTAGAAGAGATTTATTTTCGTGATGAAGTTGACCAGTCCCTAGTTGATAGTTTAGTAATTCCTCCTCCTTGATAAGGATATCTTCTAGGTATTTCATTCCCTTTAGACACTTTATGATAATAGGATCTATTATTTTTCTCTTACCATAGTATCTTAATGTGTCATCATCTGTCAATCTAAATGTTTCACACCATCTTGATAGGTGTTGTGTTCTAGATGTTCCAGAATCTGTTGATTCTCTGCTCAGTTGGTAATAATCTTCTAAAAATCCTTTGGCCAAAGACGTACCTATATACGTACTATTGCTGATCGGCTTTTTGATGTCTGTTATTTCTTCATACCCTGGCACCAGACAAACTTAACTCTATTCCTGTCGCCCAGCTGATTTAGGGCTTGATAGCACTTGTGAACCTTTTCTAATTTTCGGCCATTGCCTTCCAAAGCTTTTAATGCCGCTTAGCTATAGAACCTTATGCTTAGTCTCTCATTAGATGATCATTAAGATCATTCAATTTTTTATCTATCCGTAGACCACGTTTGTAAACCTCTCCATACACATTCAGTACCTCTATTCCATTCTTTTCTATCGGAAAAGAACTTTGTATTGTGGTCAAACAACATTTTTTGTCGCCCACTGGTACCTTGTAGATATTTGAGGTTTTCTTCTTTAAAATGAAATTCCTTGAGCAGTGTAAGACCCTGTTTTATTTTTCCAATAGGAGATCCAAACCAAGCAAGATTTCCATCGTGACTGTGGATGTGGTTCTTCTTTCGACTATGCTGCTTAGACATGCTAGTTTTTGCACTTTGCTCAGCTTCGCTTTTCCTGTGCTTTAGTCAACTTTCCTCTACCAGACTACAGATGCATAGAAGAAACCTGCTTGAAAATCCAGATACTTACTTTGGAGTTAAGTTTTCATAACATTTTATAGTCTTGTTAGATGTTTTGGTTAAGTGACTTCCCATGTTAATTTCTTGTGTAGAGCCACCCTCTTCTGAGAGGGGGCGGTAGTACCATTGTTTGATTTTAGGTTGTTTAAGTTCCTTTGTTTTGCAAATCGTACAACTGTAGTTTTATTTATTCATGGTCAGACCTCCTTTAGTCTAATTAAATTTTGTATTCTCTCTCCAATGATAGAATCTCACAGTAATGGCTATGTGATCGACATAATCAAAGACTCAGCCATCCTTAAGTCGTCAGTACCGATCACAACAGTAAAAAAACACCCACTTGCTGGCAGTCACCATTCTTTCCACCAGTATGTCTTTATCCAGTTCATGATGAGGTTATTTATCGCTCTTTTACTAAGGGAACCATTGAACCACAGACAAGGCACCATTATCAAAGACTCCCTTTATGCCAATAATGGCTGATAGAGCTATCTCTTTTAATTCATCAGTACCGCTGATCCCCTATATTCTCTATTGTCTTAAGCATCAACTGATTGGTCGGTACCACCCGAGTGCGGCAAGAAGCTTGTTGTCCTTCTTCTGTCTAAATAGAACTAGACAATGAATAAGCCATCTAACAAATGTATCTAAATACCTTTGATCAGTTTTTTTTTAATTAAAACGTCCTTCCCTTGTTGAATGAAAGTGGAAAATACCCTACCTGACCTCATAATCTTGTTGCCTAGTTTTTCCACCAGCTTAGGAATTCTGTAAAACTTTTGAACTTAAGAAGACAGTTTGCCCTGTAAACTTTTGTAATCTTCTTCGATTTAAGATAACCAATATTTTCATGGTCATTTATAATTTTAATTTAGAGTTTATTTATTACATGCTTATCTGCAAGTTTGGTTTAGTTGCTTTTTTTATGTACCGTATACTCCTGGTTGATCAATTATATTGAAAGTTCATATGTTAAACATGATCCAGCAATAATCAGATAAAAATATCTCATAAAAAAACTCTCCATCTCTTTATTGAGTTAACCAAATCTTCCAGACAGTAAGATCCTCTTGTCAGATAAAATTTATGAATGTGGGACGGTTACCCAAGTTAGCCACTTAGTGGTAAGTATTATTTTGTTTGTCTTGGTGCTGTCCCAGATAATATTGTACGCATTTACAGCAACATCTAAGCTAAGGTAGCTTTATCAAGTCTTCTGCCTCTCCCCAGAAAAGTATTCAATTCAATATTTATTTTGTCTTAAAATTTTATAACAAAAGATTCAGTTTTTCCTTTACAAAAATAAACAAAAAACAACATAATATTTCATTAAATTATAATTCAACTAATTTCTGTTTCCTTCTTCAACCTTCCATCCCTCTCTTCTTTAAACTTTCAGTATTTTTCTTTTCCTCTCCTCCATCCCTTTCCTCCTCTCCAAACACTTCCCTCATCCATTGCTTTTCCTTCCCCTTTCTCTCCCAGTAGTCACCCTAGTGGTAACTTCCATTCTTTTTCTCTTGTCTACTTCCCTGCATCCCTCTTTTATATGTATTATATTTTCCCATTCATCCCCCACACAACCTGCATAATCTCTCTCATCACTCATCCAATATTTATTTTCATTTTCTCTACATTACCCATTCTGAACCTTGCAATCATTCTTATTTTATTCATTCCTTTTCCTTCTGTTATTGTAACTTAGTGTCTTGTCTGTCATTATTTTTATGTATTTCTCGTTATATTTTCCTTCCTTTTATTTTTGCCCTTCTTTTCTGCTTCTGAGTATCTTTATCTCTTGGGTCAGTTATTTCCTCTTCCATCTTTCTCCCCTTCTCTTAATCTATTTATCTCTTCTCTCGCATATCCCACTATTTCATAGTATTTTCTTCTTTCTTCTTTATCCCCATATTGCCTCGATCTCTTTTCAACATTCTATAGTATTTCATTTTCTCCTTCCTACTTCCCATTTTTTCTTTATACCTTACTGCAATTCTTCCTGCTTGTATCCTTATTTTTTCTATTTCTAGCTCTTCTTCCACTATATACCAGGTGTCTCCTTCTCTAGTCCTAACGTCCACCTCCAGTATTTCTCCTGTATCTTCTCCAGCTCTTGCCATTCCCTCCAACCCCAAATCTCCGCTCCATACAGTACCACACTTCTTACCAACTATTCAAACATCCATCCTCCTTTTCTCTATATCTTTAGCAAATATCCTTTTCCCTAACCCCCATACTTGTCCTAACTATTCTATTTCATTATTTATCTCTTTTATATGGTCTCCATCTTTGTTATCATATCTGATGTTGTAACCTAAGTATCTATACTTGGTCTACTCTCTCTACCTCCTCCCTCCCCCTACCACATTTCACTTCCTTTCTTCTTCCTTTTCTTTTTTAAATTCCATAATTTTTTTTTCCCGACATTTGCTCTAGTTTTTCTTTTCTAGGTATTTCTTCATAAATTTAACTTCTCCTCTCATCTCTTCTTCATTTCTCGCTATTGCCACAATGTCATCCGCATAAGCTAAAAACCATATCTTTTTCCTTCCTACTACTATTCCTCCTACTTGATTTTTTCCATTTCCTCCTCAAGATCACTAATGTAAATCGAGAATAAGATTTGGGCGAAGCGGACATCCCTGTTTTAGTCGTTTTCCGTCCTAAATTCTCTACCTAGCTTCCTCCCTACCCTCGTTCTTACACCTTGTTTCTTCGTATATTTCCTCTATTGCATTTTTATATCTCTGTTTATTCCTACCTCCTCCATCCTTTTCCATAATCCCCCCTCTTTCCACCCCTTATCAAATGCCGCTTTAATGTCTAGGAATATTGCGTACATCTTTCCTCTTTTCTTTGCTAACTCTTTATTGATTATGTGCTTTAATATGTATATATTGTCTATCGTTCCTCTTCCTTTTCTAAATCCTGCTTGCCAATCCGGTATTATATTCTTTTCTTCTATTTCTTTTTCCTTTTTTTCTAACTATTTCCGCATATATCTTAGCAGCCCGCATTCATTATACTTACTCCTCTATAGTTGTTCCGCTTCCTTCTCCCCCTTGTAAATTGGGCATATTATTGCCTCTCTCCATTTTCTTGGAAACCCTTCTCCTTTCCCATATATTCTCTCGAATACTTCTCTTACTTTTCTCTTATCCTTCTCCGATGTACCTCCATTGTTCTCCTTGTATTCCATCCGTCCCTTCTGCTTTTCCTTTTTACTTTATTTATTGCTCTCTCCATTTCTTCTTTTCCCATTCCACCTTCTCTGTGTCTTATTCTTTTTCTTCTTCATTTCTTGTTTTTTTTCACTCTTTCCTACTAACTTCTTACAGTGTTCTTCCCATATTTACCCATCTATATTTGCTTCCATGTCCTTCCTTCTTTTTCAGTCTTATTTATTAATGAATTCCATACCTGTCCTTTATTTTTAATTTCTCTAATCTTTATCTCGGTTTGTTTTTATGTTCTTCTTTATTTTTTGCACATATTCCCTTAAAATTTACTTTTAACCTTCTGTATTCATCTATCTCATTCATTCCTTTTTCCATTTCCTTCTTTCTTTTCTTGGTTTTGTTTCCCCTTCTCGCATTCTCGCGTCTACACCAAGCTTTTGTTTTCCTTAATTCTTGTTCTCAGAAAAGTATTCTAAAGTGAAGATCACCTCGTTCTTTCTTTTAGAAACTTCTAGGTTTGCAACTATTGTTGTTGTGTCCACATCGATGTATTCTGAAAGAATCATTGCATTTATAAGATTAGTGATCTGGATTGCTACTCTCAAAAAATAAGTTATATGCCTCCTTGCAGTTTTAATTTTAGCCTACATATGCTTTTCTCATTAACTTAAAGTTTCTAAACTATTTATGCCATGAGCAAACCTGTGGCATAAAGCAGCACAAGCTGCCTTTACAGGGTGCAACGGACTGTATCCGTGTGTCCTGAACCACCCACCACAGCCTGTTCTGTAGATGTATATACGGTTTTAGTATATAGAAATAATAAACCTTGAATTAATAGGTGCATTTTATATGTGGTTTTAGTAACATACCTTATATAACCGTCCCGCACCCAAGCTGCAAATAATTGTAACAAATGGCGCCCAGAACGTTTTTGTATCAAGTAGCAAGGTACCTAGGACCACCGCCTCCGACTGCTACCGGCCAGTACACAACCCAGTAACCGTTTTCGCATCAAACCGGTGTAAATTACGCCAAACATCCAACCGCCGCCCAAACTCCACTACAGAACCGCCGCGCCAGTCAAAACCCACCTTCGCTACTACTGTCGCCAACTTCTCGCTGCCGCAGTCTGTCATATGAATGTTTGTCGCCACAGACCCAGCGTTCCACAGTCGTAAATACCGCCTCCGACGCTTACTGCTACAGCTTGTAGGAGTTGCCGCAGAAGCCCTAGTAAACCAATCATCGCTACGGACGTCCGTGCAGATGCGACGGAATATACCACATATACGCCTCCATACCACCGACACCAGCAACTACCGTTATCATCACACCAACTACCGCCACAGCCGAGAGAATTGTTAAACACACAGCCAACGGCAGATTTTCTCTCCTGTTCGTAACTTACCGATGAATGGCCCCTGAAGTCAGGGAAACTTGTCTTCATCAAGCAGCAGCGTACTTACGACTACCATCTGAGACGAACTACCGTCCAACACACAATCCAGCAGCAGTTTCTGCATCAACTTTGTGACGATGTTATGAAAACTCCGTCGTCAAACCTACTCAACACTACGATGACCGTCCGTCGACGAAACTCGCCAACTGCTCGCTACCGACCTTCGTCCCGGGAAAACTTACTGGCGTGAACGCGCCTGCCGGTCTACCGCACACGTCGCAGGTCCAGCGTTCCACAGTCGTGACGCTTACTAGTAAAACCGAGTTTTACCACAGCCGATCGTGAGAAACCAGATGCGACCAATCAACAATACACCACGCCACCCCACCACACCAACAATTACCGCTATCATCAGACCAACAACGCCACCAACAAGACTCTCTTAATCAAGAGGGAGGGGACTGTTACCACAATCCCAATAGCAGCTTTTCACTCTTTCATTACGCCCTCCCGTGGTAACTAACGATTTAAAATCACATCCCACATTGAAGTCGAGAGCAGTCAGGTGAGAAGTTTGAGTGCAAGACACAACCACTTAATGGGCACCTGAGTCATGTAACAACTCCATTTTATTGTTGAGATGGCGTTTAAGTAGAGGTTTTCTGAGTTTAGTTACGATCTCCTTGAAACCTTAGCTCAGTTCTTCTTTGGGTATCCACAGGAAAAAAATTGCGTAAGAGTCATTCCACTGTTGCCGCATCATTACCTAATAACATTATGTATTCTCTGTCTTATTAACTTAGGTTTGATAGTTTTCCATCATTTTTTCTCCACTATATTTCTAATAAAAAAGTAGAACAAATCCACCTGCTTAGTGCTGAGGAGTTTCAGTGCCTTTTTGTTTTTTCAAGGCTTCTTTATATGCGACATATTTCTGTCCTCTAGCCTGACTTCTTTAAATAAGCAACAAACTTACCCACCTTCTGTTTTGGCTTTGTAGCATCCTTCGGACTCTAATCCTGAAATTTTCCCTTTTTGACGTCGGTGCCGGAATTTCTTTCCGAAGAACTAGAAATTCCTCCTTCTTCAGATAAGCCCGCCTTCTGACCTTGGTTTGCCATATCCTACGTTCAACAAGAATCTTGTATCTTCCAACGATGGCATTGTACAGCCTTTCTTGGTTGTGGCCTACTTTGAAGCTGTCGATCTTTTCGACTAGTTTGGTAACTCTTAGATCAGGCGCTTAGGAGTTGTTACTGTTGGCCTACGTTGCCTTTGGTTGAGGTACTTTTAAGACCATGACTTTTAATTTTGTTTTTATTTTTGGGTCTATATTCATTTTTCCCACGAGTAGATGAAGTCAAAACAGCCCAAAGCCTCTTACCAAATAAGGGTATATACTCTAGAGGGAGCATGGTATCTCCGTATACCAGTGACTGATTTAACCCACAGCCATTCATCCTTCGGCATATGCTGTCCCACCACAACTAAACCAAGACTTTCCCCACTTCCAGCTGCAAAACCTAGTGCAGGGCATTAACCACAACGTGACAGTTGGATTAAGTAACCGTTTTAATCGATACCAGTCATATTTACATATTAGATGAGCGTTCTTGCAGCACTGACCTAATCGTCTCTTACTATCATTTATCCTCTACCTGAAGACGCTACGGAAATGCTTTCGTATGAAGCAAGTTTGTCGACAGAGTTGTTAACAGTTACATAAGTAGATCATAACTAAGTGTTTGCAAAAATAACATTCTCGAATCGCCAACGCTTAGCTGGCTATGATAATCGAAGGATCGACTTATGTAACTGCTAACACTTGTGTCGACAAAGTTGCTGGTTTTCTTATATACTACAATATCTACTCTTCCTTTCTTTCCATCTTCTTCTCCCTCTTCTCATTTATTTTTTTTGCTTTCTCGCACTTTCTGTTCCTGTATTCCGCTCTTCCTCCCACTTCTTTATTTGTTTTTCTAAACTTTTTTTTCTACTGCCTCCTCCATTTTTCATTATTCCCTTAATCTCCTCTTTCAACTTCTCTAATGTTTCTTGTTTCTCCTTCAATTTTTCTTTATATCTTTCTGCATTTTCATTAGTAATTTTTTCTCTCCATTTTCCTTTTTTCTATTATGTTCACTTTCATTGGCTGATGATCTGATTCTTCCTCATTTCCAACTTTACTTTTTCGTTTAGATGACAATCAAATACTGATCTCTCTTTGTTACATATGTATATTTTCTTTTCTTCTCATTCTTCCCACCTAAATCATCACACTTTCCAAATACTTTTGTCATAAATCCCATCTATTCTTCTTATACTTTTCTTCTTCTCTACCCATCTCCTTTTATCTCTATTTCTTTCCCTCCGTTCGTATTTTACCCTGTATTTTCTTTTTCCTATTGTTTATGTCATTATTATTCTTTTTGCCTCTTTCTTTATTGATTTTTATTCACTTTTACTTCCATTCTACAAAATTTTTTCTCACTTTTTTCCGTCGTCGTTTACACTTGGTTTCTAGATTACTATTTATTTACTTCATTTCTTCTTTTTATTTTTTTCCTTCTATATTTGTTTTTCTTTGTTCAGTTTATTTCTTTTCATCTCCCGCATCTCCTTGACTTCTGTTCCTTCTTCTTCTTGTTTTTTTCTTCTCTTTCCCTTCTTGGAGATCTAATCCTTCATTGCTTCTCTTTAAAACTTGTAAGCTTCCTTACTTAATTTTATAATAATAATTTTGCAATTAATTTGTAACAATTAAACAAAATTATAAATATAAACTTAAGCAGTTATCGCGTTAAATTTTAAAAGTTAATCTAATAAGACGTTTTACACATATTTCCATTCAACTTACTTGAAAAATTAAACAAAATAAACTAGGTAAATACTTTTCAGTCGCTTGATGTCAATGAGAACTTTGTTTATTGTCTTCCAAGTCAGAAGCTTTAATGCTCGAACATAATCCAAAGGTGGTGATGAAATTGACATAATGACAATATATCCGTACTTATACGTTAAGTGCGCCGCACAACAAACACACTTCGTAAACCAAAAATTAAAATGAAGGTTCGTTGGCTTTTACACAAGTATGTGCGTAGATACATTTTCCGCATAATTTTAATCCCGTGAGCGACAAAATATTTGGTTAAAGATAAAACGTATCAGTATCAGATAAAGTCGAAGCCACGTTGTTGAAAAAATATTAATAATTAACATTTGTGAGTAATCTGTACCAGCTTATTATAATGTCATCCATTAGTGAGCGGAAGGAAGTGGCGGAGTGTTTAGATTCGCTTTTAAATGATCTAAAAATAACTCGTGAATCTTGCGAACTCGATTCAGATGGAGAAAATGCCAACTTCACCGGAGAAATAATCAAGCTGTTGGTGAAGGGAAGAGATGAAAACGAGCAGCCAGTTAAATTACGTTTGCTGTTAAAAATAGCGTTGCGCAACGTTTCAATCAGAAAGCTGCTTTCTATTGAGAGTTCGTTTCAATGTGAGGCATACGTGTACGAAACCGTCTTCCCTACGTTTGCAGAAATGCAAGCGAACGCGAAAATCGAAAATCGTTTCGAATCGTATCCGAAATATTACGCGGCATCTAGGAAGGTTATGGAAGAATTGATCGTGCTCGAAAATCTGATTTCGTTTAGAATCGTCGACCGATTCGAGACTTTGACTAATCAACAAGCTGGAATTTTGGCGAAAGAAATCGGAAAACTACATGCTTTGTCGTTTGTGTTGCGCAGAAAAAATTATCAACTATTCCAAAAATTCTCAACGAAGATTAGAAGCGAAAAATTGAAGAAGATGAATTTGTTAAGATGACTATGTATGCGGTAAGCACATGGAGTGCGAAGTATTTGGCTCTGTTCGATTCAAAAACGAGTCCAATGATGCACGAAGCGATTCGGACGTTTCAAACTAAAATTCAAGAAATTTACGTGCGTCATTACTGTTTTGATCCCGAAGACGAATACGGTGTCATAGGTCACTGCGATTTGTGGTCTGCCAATCTATTGTTTAACGAACGGGTACGTATATTATAAAAGAAATTGCTGTTGTAAAATTTTGGTTTTTATAGGATGTTCGAATAATTGACTGGCAAACTTCTCGAGTATGCTCACCAGCTGTAGATTTATCAATGATACTCTTGTATGTTGCGACACCGAGGTGCGAAACAAACACTGGCAAGATTTGATCCAAACCTACTACAGACAGTTGTTCAAAGATGTTGCTCGAGTTTGGCGAGAATCCAAACGCAGTCTTTCCGCGCGCCATCTTACAGAAACATCTTCAAACGTACAGTGTGTAC
Organism: Abscondita cerata; assembly: GCA_030710515.1. NCBI lineage: Eukaryota > Metazoa > Arthropoda > Insecta > Coleoptera > Lampyridae > Abscondita > Abscondita cerata. Next base: position 9,879 of record JALBCR010001857.1, read on the forward strand.
GGTCTTTGTCAAGCCCTCAGAATTGTGACATTGATCTCGGTTCCAGAAGATGAAACTCCAGACCTTTCCTTGTCTCGGCATTACACTGAACTAATTGATTCGTACATGATGATCAATATGGTTCCAAAAATTTTCGACAAAAGGATTAGGGACATTCTTACAGATTACATCAGTTACGGTTACGAAATGTAGTAGTAGGTGACAGTAACTCATGCTTTTGTTTTTAATGGAAAACTTGTATTTTGTATTTGGCAAACTAAGTAAATTGTCTTTAAACTCCCTTCCCTTTTTCACCATTATTGAAATTGTAAGGTAGAAACCACTGACAATTACTATTTCCATGCTTTTTTTCATCGCTATTCTACTTTTTAATGATGGAGAACGGGTAGAAAAACAAGAATGGAGAAATAGTAAGATATGAATGGAAGAAAGTATTGCAGAATACAATAGAAAACTGGAAATGGTGATGACAGGACTGGAAGAGGTGACTTTCTGCGTATTGTTTAGGGTTGATCTGTTGCTACTTCTATCATTTCACCTTTCGACTGTATGGAAATAACAAACCTCTCAAAGTTATGTTTAATCAGAAAATTGCATGTTTGGTCTTATTAATTTAAATGTACCCGCGTTTGTACCTGTAGTTCAACGTAAATTTAACTACCTAACTTGTTGCGCTTTGTTACTTGATTAATGTAATTTTGAAAGTTTTTAAAAATTTCGTTAATGTGATTGCGCTTTGTTCTATTATTTTGAATTCGTCGTCGAGTACCGCTGTGCTCCACGTAATTCTTTTGTTGTTTAAAGTTAACGTCAGAGCTGTGACACGTACTCGTATGTCACAATTAATCTGAATTCAATTGTCTGGCTGTAATTACATATTTATGCGGCTACGCTCCACCATCGAGACTATTTAATATTTTGGCAGTTCAAATATTTTCTTACGAGAACAAATAGTTCAACTTATTAAATTATTATTTTAGTGTCTTTGTTCACATTATACTTATGTCTATGTTACTTGATTTATGTGTTCTTATGGTCAAGTCGTTCCACAAAATTATATCTATACTAGTTTACGGTTATTTCTGTGTTTGGAGCTCCTAGTATATTTCGTACACGTTCTACTATGTGGTGCCCTGTGGTTTCTCTCCTAGTGGAGTATAAAAGTCTTCAACCTAATAACTAGTAAGTTACATCTACAAACCCTCTGCGACTAACAAAGCTGTCGATCACGTTTTCATGTATTGTATTGACTTTGTTAACTAAGTTTACAATAATTTTTAACACCATATTTTGTTCTTTTTTACAAAAGGGTGATTGCATTTAGTGTAGAATAAAATAGATTTAAATTGTACGTGAATGAGACTCTAATTATTATTCTTTTTAATTGTTATTATTTAATTTACAATATCTCAAAGTCTTGGATTCATAATAAAAAAATAATCAAACGTACATTTCTTTTACAAATATGAATGTAATTTTAAATAACGTTACATGTCACCAGTTTACGCAATAATAATATTCTACTACAACTTTTTATTTATTTTTGATACAAATTTAAATGTTCTATAAATTATACCAACCTTGCGTTATACGTGACGAGTTTTATGCAACTTTCGACGTTCGGCCTACGATGTTTTCTTCCTATTAGTTGTTGATTTTTCCTATTTGTCACATAATTATTAATAAACAAAGAAAGTTTTTATATTCATTGTGTAATGCACGTTGCCTAAATGCACAACCATCGTTCTGCACTGCTCAAAACCCTCCTTCCTACTTTCACTTTACTTGATATATTCTTATAATATACATTAAACGTCTTATATCTTAGTACTAAACATTATATATCTTTTTTACATCTATAGATTAAAGATATAACGTTCCAATCATTTCATAAATCACCCGGTTAAAGTGAGATAAAATTTTAAATACAATTATAAACTTTATATACAGGATGTCACAGAATATGTGTTCCAAGCTTAAGAGTTTGTAGAGGGCATTTCTGAAATGTATTCTGATCACATTTATTTCATATCTTCTTAAATATATTCCAACGATTTCTCTTGCTTTTCTAAATTATTGTATGCTTTTTACATCATCTTCATTTTTTATTTCACCATTTATTTCTTTCGTAGATATCCCCTTATTCTCATTTATTTCATCAAAGTTTTATATTTTACCGTATATTCATATTTATTTCATTAACTTCATTTTATATTTCTTCATATTTTTCATTTATATAACTTCTTCATAATTCTTTATATAACATCTTCATATGGCTTTTCTTTTCTTGTAGCCGTTTACATACTTTATAATAACTTCTACTCAAATTGACTTCCAGATCTTTTTTTCAATACTTATTAGTTTTCTTCATTTTTATTTCTTCTTCAACTATATTTGCAATTCCTTTCTACCTAACTCATCGTTGATCATTTATTTTTTTTTCAAAACAACTGTTCTTAACTCACCCTTCCTATCTTATTTATTATATTTAAAAAATTTTGAACTAGTATTAATTTTAATTTCCAATAACTAAACCTTATTTATGTCTTATTTATTGCCAAATTCTATTTTTCACTTTCTAACCTGATTTTTCTAATTAATGTTAAATTTGCAGTTTATGTTTCCGTCCTTCCAGACCTTTTCTTTTTATCTTTCCCATACAATCTCTTATCTTCCATTACCATTTAAAGTCTTGGTCTTTTATTCTTTCCATTTCTTGTTAGTTTTTCTTTCTTCTCATTTTTATCAACTTAACTTTATTCAGTAATCTATATTTTTCACCTGTACTTCCTTTCCGTTTTCGTTTACGTGTGTTGACTTCCTTTCATTTCTTTTTTCTTCTTATCTCTTCATTTTCACTTTTAGTTTTCCTTTTCTTCTGTATTATCTTTCATGTTCAGTACGGAACCTTCAATCTCTTTATTCTTCATGAGGTTTTCTTTCGCTACTTTCCCTTTTCTTGGTTTCCATTTCTTCATCTAGTTGCTCCTTGCTTTGTATTCAATTTTCGTCGTTTAGAATTTTTATTATACTTCATCTTCTTCTATATTCGTGTCATTTTGAATTTTCATTGTAGGTATATTCGTTTCTATTTTAGTTTTAGTTTCTTCGTTACATTTAAATTTATTTTCTATATTTTTTTTTATTTTTATTTCAATTTCTTCTTTATTTTCATATTTAACTTCTTCTTTCATATTTATTCCTTATTGCATTGTTGTCATATTTTGATTAATTCACTTTTTATATCGATATCTTTATGTATTTCTTCCATTTGTTCCTTTTCTTTTACATTTCCTATTGTTAATTCTTTATTTATCTTTATATCTGTTTTTTGTTTACGATGATTCCAATCTATTAATAATTGATCAAATTTTTGACCACTTCGTTCTTCCATTGACTTCATATTTTCATTTGTTTCTTTATAATTTTGTTTCATTTCTGCACTATTTCGTTTTATCCTTTTCAGAATTTTTGTTTTATTTCTGCATTACTTTGTTCTATTTTTTTGTTTGTTTCTTCATGATTTTGTTCTTGATTTTATTCTATTCTTTCTAATTTCTTGCAGCCTTATTTGCATAAATGTATCTATGTTTTGTTTTTTCTTCTTTCGGTTTCTCCGTTATTCTTGAAATTTCTTCCATTTCCTCTATTACTGTTTGCATATCCATAATATTTTCTTCACTTTCCATTTCTTGCTCATCTATTATGTCGATTAATGTTCTTTTGCTGCGCGTTTCCATTTTGTTCAAAAATTTGTCTTCATTTACGATCTGTGTAAATTTATGCACACCCATCGTTCTGCACTACTCAAAACCGCCTCCTCCCTACTTTCACTTTACTTCATCACGTACGCACAAAAATCGATATATTCTCTTAACATACAATAAACCTCTTATATCTTAGTACATAATATTGTATAAAAATATGACCTTGCAATCACTGCTATATTGTTTTATATACAAGTGCTTACACTTGTTAAATCAATCAAACAGAGAATACAGGCAAGTGTCCGGGGGTTACGTTAATTCAACTTGTTCATTCGTTACTCTCTTTAAAGAAAGAACTGAGTATAACTAATTTTTAAAATTTTATTTAATTGATTCTTATCTCGAAATTCTCAATGTTTTTTTTTAAATTATTCCTAATTTAGAAGTGTTTTCGTGTAAGTTGTTTGATTAGAGATAGAAACATATCATTTGCCGATAAGAGTTTAAAGTACGGACAAAGTCGTTTACAATTTGTAATAGATGTTGTGTTCAGGTTTCACGACATTACATTAAAATACAATCGTAAACTATTGCGTCAAAACACACATTAGTATCTCACGTAATGGCAACGATAAGTGAACGCCTGGAAGTGTCGGAGTGTTTAAACGCGCTTTTGAATCGTCTCAAAATAACTCGTGAATCTTTGAAAACCGATTCAGATTTTGGAAAAGGTGTCAACTACACCGGTGAAATAATAAAGTTGTGTGTTAACGGACGAGATGAAAAGAATCAAGAAATCGAGTTACATTTACTTTTAAAAATAGCTTTGCGCGACATTTCCACCAGAGTCGCGATCTCTATAGAGCGCGCGTATCAATGCGAAATGTTCATGTACGAAACCGTTTTCTCGTTTTTTGCGGAAATGCAGTTGGAAGCAAACATTGGAGATCGTTTCGATTCGTACCCGAAGTATTACGCGTCATCCAAGAAGGTTATGGAAGAATTGGTCGTGCTCGAAAATTTGACTTCGTTTCAAGTCGTCGACCGATTGAAGACACTGACTTATCACCAAGCACGGATGTTGGCTAAAGAAATCGGTAAATTTCACGCGCTGTCGTTTGTGTTGCGCCGAAGAAACCCTGAACGTTTTCAAGAATTCTCGGAAAAGATTAGGAACGAAAAAATTGAAGAGGATGAATACGTTAAGTTGGTTATCTATGGGTTAAGCGCATTTAATCCGAAGTATCTGGCTTTGCTCGAATCGAATAAAAAGTTACGATCGGTGTACGAAACTCTTCCAACTAGATTTCACGAGATGTACGATCGGTATTATCGTTTTAGTCCCGAGGACGAATACTGCGTCATAGGTCACTGCGATTTGTGGGCAAGCAATCTTTTGTTTAACGAACAGGTACGCATATTTTAAAACAAGTCAATGTAGTTAAATTATGTTCTTTGCAGGAAGTTCGAATAATTGATTGGCAAACTTCTCGTGTATGTTCTCCAGCGGTTGACCTATCATTGATACTCTTCGTCTGTTGTAGCGGTGAGGTGCGGGCCAAACACGCGCAGAATTTAATTCAAGCTTATTACGACAGTTGCTCAGTAATGTTGCAGCAGTTCGACGAAGATCCAAACATAGTGTTTCCGCGCACCATCTTGGAGGAACATCTTAAAATTTATAGCGGATACCCTCTTTGCTTAGCGCTGAGAACGGTTTCAATGCTAGCTGTTCCAGAAGATGAAGTTCCGGATGTGTCTTTGGCTCAAATTATAATGATAATGATCAACATGTACATGGAGGTGAATATGGATAAAGAAGTTTTCGATGATGAGTTAGAGACATACTTACGGACTACATCAGCTACGGTTACGACTTGTAGTAACGCACATGCTTTAACGAATAATAATAGTGTAATTTTCTGCTGTCTTAGTAATCAAATCAAAACAAACTTTATTCACTGTATATACAGGTTTTTACGATTATACGTCAATTGGACAGGTGAAATTAGACACATGTAATAATTGGACTCGTCCAATTGACGCGTCATCTTTTTACAGAATAAATTTGATTATCTTATACATTCTTTATTATTTTCTTATTATCTCTCTCATCCATTTTGCTCCCTCACCCAATATTGTTTTTCTTTTTCCTTTTAGTTCTTCACAGTCTTCTTTCATATGCTCAATCTTTTTCCATCCTTCCCAACATAATCTGCATATTTTTTTCATTGCCCACCTAAGCCAATATTTATTTTCATTTCCTTTATTCCACTCTAAACCTTCTAAAAATTTTTTTAATATTTTTTTCCTTCCCACTTTTAAATATCGGTTCTTATTATTTTGTTGTACTCCCTGCTTCTGATTATCCATTTATCTTTCTGTTATTTCTTGATCCTCCCTCTCAAACTCTTCTCTTGCATATTTTCTCCTTTCATAGTGTAAACCTTCAGGGTTCTCAGCGGTGAACGTTAGCAGGTCCTCGCTAGTGCCATGTAAACCCACCGGGATTCTTAGCGGTGAACGGTTACAAGAGCGGTATCTCTGTGAGTTCAATGCGTAATAACGGGTTCTGGTTGCTGTAAAAAAAAGTTAACCCACAAAACATTCAAACGACATTTATTGTGCACACTAAGAAAATTAGATGCCAATAATATACAACAATTATTTACAATAAACGGTTTACGAATATAACTTGTGTGAGTATTTTAACCAACAATTTAAAATGTTAAACAAACACAATTAATTCAATAACGGCTGCTTTAACATTGAAAATCACAATTCCAACTCTACAAAATAAATACAATTACTTTGTCAACGTAAAAATTAAACAGGAAAACGGTACGCAATACAAATCAAACTAAACGACGGTTCTTCAATAACATTAACGAAAATAAATCAATCTTCGGTCGGCAAGCGGTCAAGGGTAAACTGAAAACGGCTTCGGAAAGAACGGAAAATACGGCTTCGGACGGATAAATAATACGGAAAAAATAAGGAACGGCTTCTAACAGGAACTAAATAACGGCTTCTAACAGGGTTGGGATCACAGCCACATCCAACGGCGGCTAATTTAGGCTGCAGTCGATCCACCTCCAATAATTGTCTCGCTGTAACAAACAGGGCAATCGGCTGAAATTTAACGTGTGATTATTAATGAATCTAATTGTACGCAGGTGTCAATTAAATTCCGGTGAGTTGATTTCAATTCAACTAATATCTGGAGCTGTTGATAAGACTCCTATTTACAAGTACGGGTTATTAACCTAGAAAAGTTAATCGGGTAGTGTGCTTGAAAATACAATTCGGAGATAATGTTATCTATCCACGGCAATAGTTCAGGACAGATATGGAGCTATGCCTCTAGGACGACGCGTCCAAGGCTTTATGTAGATGAAAGCACTAGAAACGTTTCCAGCTTTATCTAACGCTCAACTGTATCTATCGTGAAATATCCTTTAACAATTAATATTACGGAAAACAAGGATCACGGGGGAACGATTGTACATTCGTTGCACACAGGGCAATTTACGGGTTCGAAGCTATAACAAACTTGATGTAGGATAGGATCGGAAGTAGTGTATTGAAGCATTTATCGACTCGTGGGACTCGTGTCCAAAGACGGTTAGCTTGGCTAGAATTTGTATTCTGCACGTAACACCAGGTAAGGGGATGTTGTTAATACGAATACTCAAAACGGATAAATTACAGGTATGCGGAATCAGGTTAGCGGTGATTTCAGGTGAATATCGGAGCTATTTTTATTTTATTTTAAACGGCAAGCGGTTTCTAATCCTCCACCAGGAGTCTTTAGAATTAAATTGTCACCTACCGCGAAGCTTGTGTTAGCACCGTGACCAGGCAAAAATTCTCTTCTTGTTTTCCTCTTTTGTAAGAGGACAAGAACTGTGTCTTCTATTGCTGGGTTCTCGTTTTTAAATGTTTTGGCGGTGTTGATAACGTGCGTAAAAGTGGGGTCTCTTCTCTGATTGGTCGGCGTGGCTTGTTGGCTTTTTAGAGTAAGGAAAATCCACTTCGTAACAATTTCTATTTTCGAGCTTGATTGCGGGAAATTGCTAATTGTTTTCGGGTTGATTTTTGAACCCTTACAATAGTATAGCCTTCTATCTTCGTGTCCTCCATTTATTTTTCTCTCCTTGCTTCCAGACTGCTTGTAGTTTCTTACACTTTTCTTCTACTTTCTTCGTACCACATTGCCATTTTCTAATTTTATCTCATCTTCTACTATGAATGCTGGAGTCTCCTTTCCATTCCCAGACTCCATTTTAATAGTTTATTTGTATTTATTCTAATTGTATAATTATCTTCGCTCCATGTAACATGCCATTTCCCTGTCACCATATCCTTTCCAAACCCTCACTTGTCCTACTATCGTATTAAATTGTTTTGCCAAATTTTGTATTTGTATTTTATTACTATTATTATATTTCAACATATCTAGATATTTTATCGTGTCTACCGTCTCTATCTCCTTATTTCTCTTCTACCTCTTCTCTTTTTGAAAAACCACTAATATTTTATTTTTGAGTTTAATCTCAACTCTTTCTCACCAAAGTGTCAATTTGTCATGACACATAGTACATATAAAAAAAGGTCAAAAAAAAGAAATAAGGGTAGGAGGAATAAAAATGAAGAGTTGAACAAAGCTCTAAGAAAGTTGAAGATGGGAAAAGCGGCATACACGGATGGAACCAAGAAGAGCATTGAAAATACTCAAGAGATAGAAGAGACAATTAGGAAAGATAATAAATACGACAAAGAAAAAAAAGTGGAAGTAAATGTAGGAAAGAAAAATAATGATATTTAAGAGAAGAAAAGGAAGAAAAGAAAAGGAAGTGGTTGTGGGGAAGAGGAAATCGAAGAGTGAATATGTCATAAGGACAATAACCAGATAAAGAATTAAGACTAATAGGAAATACAATATTAAGGCAAATATGAGGACTTGTAGAACGTGTTTTTGAGAAACATATGAAAAAAGAGAAACTGGTAGTTTGAGAGAGCAGTAAAACGTGTGATGATATACGAAGCAGAAATTTAGTGGTGGAAAGAATAGGAAGAGCTAGATAGGATACAGGAATGTAAGATATTGGAGATAGACGGTAGGTTTGGCGAGAGAGACACACGTGGATATTTAATAGAAAAAATAAGAGTAAAAGCAGGAAAGAAAAAAGAATGAAGAATAGGAAAGACAGAAAAATAAATCACGGAGAAGAAGAAAGAAAAGTATATTATAGAACAGGAGATTACACGAAAGAAAAGTAAAAAGTTAAGAAAAAAATAAAGAAGGGTGTAAGGAGATATAAGAAAGAGGGCAAAGGCAATCAGATACAAGTAAGAGAAATGAAGATCAGACAAGGAAGATACAATATGGGATACGTAGATATAATAATGGAAGGAATTCCAAGGGGACTGACAATACAAGGGGTTAGTTCTTGCTTGGTTTAAAACACTTAATTGCGGCGGTGAAAAGGTTCTTGGTCTACTTTCTTCATTAGTACAAAAATTATGCGTAAAATACAATTTAAGACACAAATGTCTAAATTTTTATACAATTCGTAAAAAAAATAGTCAGTATTGAATCTAAACTCGGGTTACAAGTATAAAATATCATTACGAACAACTTTTCTTAATGACTATTTCTGATATGTTTACAAAAAAACACCATTTTGAATAATTTAATATTAACATGTCAAATTCGACATGTACCGAGAACCCCTTCACCGCCGCCAATGACTGTTAGTTTGGTTTTAAAGGAAGCAACAACAAATCCTTAAATCATCTCTAAGCTATAATTAATAATAAAAAAGTTTTCCATATGATGAGTTCTTTTTGGAATTCACTGTATTCTTCACTTTGTTAGCTTAGTTTACAATAATTTTAAAACTATACTTCGTTCTTTTACGAAAGGAGGATTGCATTTTAGTGTAGAATAAAATAGATTTAAATTGCACGAGAACATGAGACTCTAATTATTATTCTTTTAATTGTTATTATTCAATATCTCAAAGTCTTGGATTCATAATAACAAAAATAATCAAACGTACATTTCTTTACAAATGTTCTAAAATTAGACCAACCTTGTGCGTTATACGTGACAAGTTCAAGCAACTTTCAACGTTTGGCAGTGACCCCTTGACCCTAAATCGTTCTTACAATGTTTTCTTCCTCTACTTGTTTTTTTCCTATTAATTGTCTATAACTTTTCATCATCAAAACTTGGTTATGTTAATCTGTTTTTCAACCCCTACGTGGGCTTAAATTCATGCGCGGGCTAACAACAAACGCAGGCTTTTCTTTATTTCAGTAACGGTTTCCAGTAACTGAGTTAATCATTTTATAAATGTGTCACATAATTATTAATAAACAAAAAAACTTTTTATATTCATTGTTTTATGCACGTTGCCAAAATGCACACCCATCGTTCTGCACTGCTCAAAACCGTCTTCTCCCCACTTTCACTTTACCTCGATATATCAATATATTCTCTTAATGTACAATAAACCTCTTATATCTTAGTACTAAACATTATACTTCTTTTTACATCTATAGATTAAAGACATGACCATTCAATCACTGCATAAATCTCCCTGTTAAAGTGAGATAAAATTTGAAATACAATTATAAATTTTTCGAACTTTAAATACAGGATGTCACAGAATATGTGTTCCAGGCTTAAAGAATTTATAGAAAGCATTTCTAAAATTAAGCCCCTGTTCATATTTTTTTCATATCTCCTTAAATAAATTTCAACGTTTTCTCTTGGTTTTTCTAAATAATTTGTAGATAGTCAATGATCAGAGTTTTTCTTTCCTTGAATTTTCTTCACTTTTCTATTCTCACAACTTGTTTCTTATCTTTCCTTGAATTCTTAATTAAATTACTTTTCATAACCATTTCGTATGTGCATGCTTTTACACCCCTCTATCTTCTTATTTCACCATTTATTGCTTCGTAGATATCTTCGAAAAAAGTATTATTTTTTCTTCTTCATTTTTTATTTCTTCTTCAACTATATTTGCAAGTCTATCTTTCTTTCTACCTAACTGACCGTTGATCATTGATTTCTCTTTTCTTCAAAACAATATTTTAACAAACTTTTCAGAATAAATCTTTCCAATACAAACTAACTTTTCTTTTTCAAACAACATTTTAAACCTAACTTTATTCAAAATACTCACCTATTTTGATTTATTTATTTGACTCACCTACTATGATTCACCCCTCCTCCATTCCTAAAACTTCTCTAAAATTTACTGTCAAAACAACTGTTCGTAACTAACCCTTCCTATTTTATTATATTTAAAAAATGTTGAACTAAACTTAATTTTATTTCCAATAACTATACCTTATTCATGTCCTATTTATTGCTAAATTCTATTTTTCATTTTCTATCCTAATTTTTCTAATTAATTTTAATTTGCAGTTTATGCCATCTTTCCACATTTTTCGTATCTTGTTCGATCTTCCATTGTTGTTACCGTCCTTCCGGGCTCTTCCTTTTCATCTTCCTCATACACTCCACCCATCTTCCATTATCATTTTCAGTCTTGGTTTTTTCTTCTTTACATTTCTTGTTAATTTTTTCTTTTCTTCTTATTTTATTATCTTAACTTTATTTAGTAATCCATATTTTCATCTATACTTCTTTTCAGTTTTTGTTTACTTTGTGTTAAACTCCTTTCATTTCTTTGTTTTTTCTCCGTTATTATTTTGTTTCTTATCTTTTTCATTTTCACTTCTAGTTTTCCTTTTTTTTGTATTATTTTCCATGTTCTTCACAAAATCTTCTATCTCTTTAATCTTCATGAGGTTTCTTCCGCTATTTTCTAATTCACTTTATTCTTGGTTTCCATTTCTTCATCTACTTGCTCCTTCGGCGTATTTTTATCTTGCTTTGTATTCAATTTTCGTCGTTTAGAATTTTTTCCATTATACTTCATCTACTTCTATATTTGTGCCATTTTCAATTTTCATTGTAGGTATATTCGTTTCTATTTCAGTTTGAGTTTCTTCTTTACATTTAAATTCATTTTCCATATTACTTTTTATTTCAATTTTAATTTTTTTCTTTATTGTCATATTTAACTTCTTCTTCCATATTTATTCCTTATTGAATTATTGTCATATTCTTGATTAATTGTTTTTTCTTCTATATTTACTATAAACATTCCATTTGTTAATACTTTATATCGTTATTCATTTCTTCAATTTCTTTTCTTTTTCTTTTCTTTCATTTGTTTCATTATAATTTAGTTTCATTTCTGCACAATTTTGTTCTATCCTTTCCAGAATTATATGTTTTATTTCTGCATTACTTTGTTCCATTTTTTTGGTTTGTTTCTTCATGTTTTGTTTTGTTTTCTTTCGGTTTCTCCGTTATTCTTAAAATTTCTTCTTTTACCTCTATTACTGTTTGCATATCCATTATATTTCCTTCACTTTCTATTTCTTGCTCATCTATTATGTCGATTAATGCTATTTTGCTGCGTGTTTCCATTTTGTTCAAAAATTTGTCTTCACCCTATACAATGTGAACTTTAACAACCTTGTATATAACATAAATTTAAATCAAAAATATTTTCAAATACACAATCGAAATTCCTATACTAATTAAAACAATTATTTGTTTTAACGTGAAACCAAAATGTATCATTTACGATCTGTGTAAATTTATGCACACCCATTGTTCTGCACTACTCAAAACCGCCTCCTCCCTACTTTCACTTTACTTCACGTACGCACAAAAATCGATATATTCTCTTAACATACAATAAACCTCTTATATCTTAGTACTAAACATTATAAATATTTTTACATCTTTAAATTAAAAATATGACCTTGCAACAACGGTCGAAGTGAAGGGGTATGGGAGAGTATGGCATACCATTATTTTTCAAAAATTATTTTCTACTCTGGAACGCGTACGTCGGGCATACCCTAACTTATTTACTGTTATGAAATGCGTACCTTGACTTTCCTCAACTGAATTTTAAGTTATAAAGTCAGATGCAACTTTAATTGTTTATTCCAACCACTATTACTGGTTACTGCAAGAACAATATGTATGTTTGTTTTATGTCCGTCACATCCCGTTTATCTGGGAGGAGAATCTCTTTTTTCGCTCTTTCCCGCTTCTTCAATTTTACTAGTTCGGCATTTCCCGGAGATGTGTGACCTCGAGACCGTTAGTTTTTCACACCAGTGCTTTCAGTTGAGTCAGAGAGTGTAGTTTAGCACATAGTACGTATAAGTTGGCAAATTTTCGTGTTTTAGTTCGCAAATTTTGTGATTTCTTTTTATTAAAACTTTAAAATGAGTTTGTTGTCGTGGATAAACAATAAAACACTAACTAATAATAAACCTGCTTGTAGTAGTAACAGTGATACCGGTAGTGGAAGTGATGTTTATCAGTGTACCGATAGTGCTAATGTAATATCACATTCCGCCAATATAAAAAATAAAAATTCTGATGCAGATCAGAGCAAGAGTGATGTTCCTTTAAAAAAGATAAAAGTCTCCGAAGAGAATTTTTCAGGGCCCGATTGGTCAGACTGTTGGATAAGTGAAATGTATGTCATAAAATGTAGTGAGTATGACTGGTTATTTTCAAAAAACAGAAGAATTGGATGCAGGATTTGTGCAGAAGTGAAGAAAATAGGAGGTCCTTCTAAAAAGTAGGGTGTCCAATTATCGCAAGAGTGGATAAACGGAAGTGTCAATTCGTTTAGCAAATCTGAGAAGGAGCAACGCCAGTCATTGCAAAAAAAAAAATTTCAACACAAAAATAGCGAAGCCCACAAGTGCGCTGAAAAAATCGTAGATAGTGCTAAAGAAGAAAAAATGAAAAAGGTTATTTTAAAAGAAGAAGCGCATACATTAATTACGCGTCAAATTTGCGTTATAGAATCCATGGCAGAAACGCCGGGACCAAATTTTATTGGAGCAGAGAAACCTATACATAATCGTAAACTTCAAACTATGAAATTACATGTCGGAAAAAAAGTGAAGCTTATAAACCGGGGTCAATTCTTTCGAAGCTTAGCATCTAACTTACGCTCCCGTTTATTCACATTTTCTGCATCGCATGTGTCAAGAATTGACCCGGATAATAGTGATTATGAGACCTTGATTAAGTCTTTAGAAATACTTGATCCACAACAGTGGCCGCAAGATATTAGTGTAAGGTATGGAGAAACTGAAATCAGAAATCTGAGTGAACGCTTCAAATTGAATAAAGAAAATTGTGTTAGAAGTTTCCGTGATTATTTAGAAGACAGCAGTAAAATCCCGTTAGCCTTAAAATCTTTAATCGCTAGTGTCAAAATTCTTGTTGTGTCGACAGCAGAATGTGAACGAATATTCAATGCCATGAATATTTTACGGTATAATTGTACTTTAGGTAAAGTGCTCGGAATTGCTTCAAATTTTTACCAGTGATAGCCCTTGGTCTACTGATCATAAATATGCAATAGAATTTTGTCGCTCTCAAAAACTGAATTTTTTAAAATAATTTTCGAAAAAATTTTGAAAACTTTCGGGTCGGTTTTTTGCATTTTGCACGTTTCAGACAATTCTAAGACTTTATTTTTTCAGTGAGAAAAACTAAGAAAAATTTTGGAAAATTTTGGGGACAATTATATAAAATTTATCTGTCAATCAATTACAATTTGACAACTTTCAAAAAAACCCAGCCGTTTTTTAAGTTTTTGGTGCCATCTTGGAGCTTGCACTGCGAGGATTATTATTTGGATATTTTCACGGACGCCACGACCCGCCCTGACCCTGTTTTGGCCCTTTGAAGTCAACGCTCCGGGCAGGATTCGACGTTTTTGGTGCCTTTCTTTCGGACTTTTGAAGTGGGAAATTCTGACTGTTTCCTTGACACTATGCCTCCATCTACTCAAGGAGACCGATCCCAGTGTCCTCACTGTCACCAATTCTACACCAAAAGGGACTAAATACGCACATAGCCCGCATGCACAAAAACATTGTTCAGAATACGGATTTAAATTCGACCCAAGAGCAAGATTTAGAAGAAATCCTCATAAAGTATAAAACATCCGTCAGAGTGTTAAGCCGAATCCCCAAAGCAGCTAGGATCTCAGCCTCTGCCAAGCTACCAACTTAATAGATAACTGTGTTTCACTCAATGATGTCGACTCATGGAAAACCTTACTTCTATTTCCCTACGCCTCTCTTCAAAACCCGACAAAAACTCTGGCCTAAGTCTGTCGGCAGCAGTCAAACGGAATATTATCAACGCATCTCCTCCTACATTAATCAAGCCAAACCACCGACCGAAATTTAACCTTAACAAGAAAGTCCAAGCTAAGGTGGATGAAGGGGACATCAGAGGAGCTATCACCCTTCTGTCATCAAATGATTCGTTTGCCCCTTCAACGAAGACACCCTGGAGTCCCTAAAGAAGAAACATCAAGCCTTTCCGAGATTTAGCCATGCCCACCATGGACAACTCAATGGAATCTTTAGTTGCGACCAGTGATCTAGTCTTTGAAGCCATTAAAAGCTTTAACAATGGTTCCGCTGGAGGTCTGGACAGTCTTCGACCTCAACACCTCAAGGACCTTACTGCCACAGGCCTTGGAAACACGGAGCCAAATTAGTCAGTTCGTTAACAAAGCTAGTCAATCTTTGCTATCCGGGAGGTCAATTCAGTCATTACTCCTATCCTATTTGGAGCATCCCTCTGCGCCCTGAGCAAGAAGGATGGAGGTATTCGACCAATCGCCGTTGGATGTATACCGTCGTCTAGCTGCCAAATTAGCCTGCCATTCAGCTAGAGAGGAAGTTGGTTCAATTCTCAGACCGAAACAGCTAGGATTTGGAACTAAAGCGGGTTGTGAAGCAGCCGTTCACTCAACAAGATCATTCATCAACTCTAAAGCTAATTCGGACAAAGTTATTCTTAAAATAGACCAGAAGAACGCTTTTAATTCAATAGAACGAGACAACATGCTCCAACAAGTATTAACAATATGTCCCAAGCTGTTCCTGTTTTCAATTCATGCTACAGTTCAAGCTCTAATTTGTTCTTTGGCAATAATATTATAATGTCGCAAGTCGGAGCCCAGCAGGGCGATCCAGGAGGTTCCTTACTATACTGCCTCGCCATTAATAATCTTATCCAGGAACTGTCATCAGAATTGAACGTGTGGTACCTCGACGATGGTACTCTAGGAGGATCTCCCGATATGGTACTAAAAGATCTCTAACACATTATCTCGTCGGGAAAACACTTGGGATTAGAAATTAATCCATCAAAATGCGAGTTGTTCTTTTGCTCTGAACCAAATGAAAAGGTTATCCAAGATTTCCAGTCGATTGCTCCCGGCATAAGAATAACCTCAAGCCAACTTACACTTCTGGAGCCCCTCTCGTTGATTCTGCAACTAGTGACGTCTTTGCGGCTAAACTTGACGAACTCCAACTGCTCTTATCAAGAATTCTGAATCTTAACAAACACACAGCTTACTTTCTCTTGAAATCTTGCACTGGGATTCCTAAGTTAACCTACCTAATCCGCAATACACCCTTACACAATCATCTCGCAATCCTGAAAGAATTTGACAATTTCTTTAAAGAAGCTCTGACTAAAATTACGAATCTGAATTTCGATGCTGCTCACCATGACCTGTCTAGTTTACCAGTGAACTTTGGAGGACTAGGCATTCGTAAACTCGAAGATCTCTACCTGCCCGCCTTTTTATCTTCAATCTCATCCGTCGAGGAACTAATGGTCTCTATTCTCTCCCCTCCGAGACTACTGTTTTCATGGATACCTTGAAGCAAAAGATGCTTGGACCCAGTTAGAACTTCCTCAACCCGCTGACCCCTTAAACAAAAAAATTGGGACTTACTTAATATCCACCGTCTAATTTCCCTCCTCGAACCTGAATCTACTCAAGAAAAGGCAAGATTTTATGCAGTTATGACCCCAGAAGCTGGAGCCTGGTTACACGCCATCCCTATCAGCACAATTGGAACTTTACTGAGTGACATTGTCTTTCAAATCTCGGTTGCCCTTCGTATGGGAATCAGTTTTTGCCAACCCCACCTATGTAAATGTGGTGATAAAGTCAGTGAATTTGGAATCCACGGTCTCTCATGCCGTTTTAGTGCAGGTCGACATTCTCGCCACCAAGAAATCAACTCTATCGTAGCCAAAGCTTTAAGCTCAGCCCACATACCCTCTCTTCTGGAGCCGGTAGGTCTTAGTCCTGAAGATGGTAAGAGAGCGGATGGTGTGACCTTAATTCCATGGTCCAATGGAAAATGCTTAGCATGGGATTCCACTTGCCCAGATACCCTTGCGCCCTCAATATCCAGACCTCAGCCAAATCAGTGGGAGCCACAGCAAATGCTGCCAGCGATCAAGATAAGGAAATACTCAGATATTGTGGAGAGAGGACTACTTTTCTTGCCCTTTGCTGTGGAGACTTTAGGTTCATTTGGAGATGCGGCCATTCAGTTTACTAATGATCTTGGTAGACGCTTAAAGGATGCGACTGGGGAACCTAAATCTAAATCCTACCTAATCCAACGCATAAGTCTAGCTATCCAGAGGGGGAACGTAGCTAGTGTACTTGGAACTCTCCCTTACACCTCGTCCTTGGACGAGATATTTCTACTTTAACATTTCATCATTTAAAAGTGTATTTTAAATTTTTTCTGTACCTAACCCAAGTGTAGTAGTGTTAAAAATAAATTAAATTATATAAAATCAAATTGCATATCCAAATCGTCAGGGTCGTCTCCTTCTTTAGTCTCGATCGGTGGAACAGGCATGGGTCGTACAGGTCTCGGGCAAGCATGAAGAATAGAATCAGTGGGTCTTGATTCGAAGATTTGACCATCTTGAGGAAAATATACCGGGCGAGGTATCCTCCCAGGAAGGTCTTCTGCCGGTTAGCATAGGGGCCGCTCGCTTTGGAGTGTCGCCTAGAATAGTGGGTTAGGTTAGGTTAGGTTACCATGTGGACTCGATTGAGTTGGTATGGACTCCGGTTTCGGGGTCCTTGAAATGGAGGAGTGGTTCACCTGCAGGTTGGTGCAATCGGAATAAATGGTGGTTCCCGGTTCTATGTATTTTTCAATACATGCCAACAGGGTGTTCCGCAGTACGGTCGTTGACGATTTCCATGAACCTGACCCCCTTTCAATTCCCCCAAACACCCAAGCTCCGTCAACATTTCACACTTTTCTTTTTGGTTGTCAGGGGTGAACGGTGTTGGTTGGTAGGTTACAGTTATTACAACTTGCTTTAAAAAATTACATGTTTGCATGTAGTTTGAGGTAAACGGTGTTGGTTGGGAGGTGCGATCAGGGGTGAACGGTGTTGGTTGGTAGGTTACAGTTATTACAATTTTTTCTTTTTAAAAAAACTTGTCGAATGTGATCCATTTCACAAGAAACACAACAAACCCACCTGCTCTTACTTTCTCTTTTTACTCTACTTCAACTTCCGCGCTCCCTCTTGTGTCACACCTCTGACGTATTTGGTTGGGTTAAAGTTAGGTTAGGTGGCCCAACGTTTTTGAAAAATTTTTCTCACTGAAAATAAAAGTCTTAGTACTGTCTGAAACGTACAAAAACTAAATTTTTTCGAAAATTATTTTAAAAAATTCAGTTTTTGAGAGCGACAAAATTTTATTGCATACTTTTGGTAAAAATTTCAAAAAAATCGAGCACTTTACCTAAAGTACAATTTTTCCTATTGTACAAATGTGTTGGTCCTCCACTAGAACTATTCAGACCTTTGCAGTATGTATCTTCATGGATTTTATCAGGCAGACGTGATGCAGACTACACAAAATCTCCAAAACGGCAACAAACTAAGCACATTTCCGACTACGAAGTTCTTTGGAAACATCTTTAAGGAATCTTGGTAATAATAATAGTTTTATTTATTGTTCTCACATGTCATAAATATTAATTTTCACCTGTGTTTGACATGTCAAAAAAAAATATGACAGCAATCGTTAAATTATTTTGGGAGATTCTGTTGATTTAATTTTTTATTTTACTCCTTACTCAGGAGCTTTAAAAATGCCACCTAGCGAGCTAAAAAGTCAATTTACGCAGCGACTTGTTAAATAAATCACTAATTTATATATTTATTTACTTACACAGACAGTAATCTTCTTATTTATTTATTTATTAGCCCAAGTAAATCAACAACAAAAATTTCGACGACTGATCTACTTCTTCCTATCCAGCCGCAGAAGTCGAGAGTCATCTTCCTACTTTCGACACATAACTTCACTGAACGGAATTTGAGACACCAGCCATATATATCCACCTTCAGCAATTTGCTGAATTTACATACATTATAATAAGTAAAATATTATATTTTATGAATTTTTAATATCTGTTTCAATGGATTCTTCCCATTTTTATTAAATAGGATATTCATACCGTCACTATTTTTCTCACTTCGACCACTGCCTTGCAATCACTGCTATATTGTGTTTTCATATACAAGATCAATCAAACAGGGACCATAGGCAAGTGTCGGGGTTACGTTAATTCAACTTGTTCATTCGTTACTCTCTTTAAAGAAAGAACTGAGTTTAACTAATTTTAAAAATTTTATTAATTGATTCAAACAACTTATCTCGAAATTCTCAACGATTTTATTTAAATTATTCCTAATTTAGAAGTGTTTTCGTGTAGTTGTTTGATTAGAGATAGAAACATATCATTTGCCGATAAGAGTTTAAAGTACGGACAAAGTTGTTTACAATTTGTAATATTGTTGTGTTCAGGTTTCCACGACATTACATTAAAATACAATCGCAAACTATTGCGACAAAAAAACACACATTAGTATCTCACGTAATGGCAACGATAAGTGAACGCCAGGAAGTGTCGGAGGTGTTTAAACGCGCTCTTGAATCGTCTCAAAATAACTCGTGAATTTTGAAAACCTATTCGGATTTTGGAAAGGTGTCAACTACACCGGCAAAATAATAAAGTTGTGTGTTAACGGACGAGATGAAAAGAATCGAGAAATCGAGTTACATTGCATTTTAAAAATAGCTTTGCGCGACTTTCCACCAGAGTCGCGATCTCCTATAACGCGCGTATCAATGCGAAATGTTCATGTACGAAACCGTTTTCTCGTTTTTGCGGAAATGCAGTTTGGAAGCAAACATTGGAGATCGTTTCGAGTCGTACCCAGTATTACGCGTCATCAAAGAAGGTTATGGAAGAATTAGTCGTGCTCGAAAATTTGACTTCGTTTCAAGTCGTCGACCGATTGAAGACTCTGACTTATCACCAAGCGCGGATGTTGGCTAAAGAAATCGGTAAATTTCACGCGCTGTCGTTTGTGTTGCGCCGAAGAAACCCTGAACGTTTCCAAAAATTCTCGGAAAAGATTAGGAACGAAAAAATTGAAGAGGATGAATACGTTAAGTTGGTTATCAATGGGTTAAGCGGATGGAATCCGAAGTATCTGGCTTTGCTCGAATCGAATAAAAAGTTACGAACGGTGTACGAAACTCTTCCGACTAGATATCACGAGATGTACGATCCGTATTATAGTTTCAGTCCCGAGAACAAATATGGCGTCATAGGTCACTGCGATTTGTGGGCAAGCAATCTTTTGTTTAACGAACAGGTACGCATATTTTAAACAAATCAATGTAGTTAAATTATGTTCTTTATAGGAAGTTCGAATAATTGATTGGCAAACTTCTCGTGTATGTTCTCCAGCGGTTGACCTATCATTGATACTCTTCGTCTGTTGTAGCGGCGAGGTGCGGGCCAAACACGCGCATAATTTAATTCAAGCTTATTACGACAGTTGCTCAGTAATGTTGCAGCAGTTCGACGAAGATTCAAACATAGTGTTTCCGCGCACCATCTTGGAGGAACATCTTAAAATTTATAGCGGGTACCCTCTTTGCTTAGCGCTGAGAACGGTTTCAATGATAGCTGTTCCAGAAGATGAAGTTCCGGATGTGTCTTTGGCTCAAAATTCTAATGATATAATCAACATGTACATGGAGGTTAATATGGATAAAGAAGTTTTCGATGATAGAGTTAGAGACATACTTACGGACTACATCAGCTACGGTTACGACTTGTAGTAACGCTTATGCTTTTAACGAATAATAATAGTGTAATTTTTCTGCTTCCGTAATAATCAAATCAAAACAAACTTTATTCACTGTATATACAGGTTTTTTTACGATTGTACGTCAATTGGACGCGGGCAATTGAACGCTCGTCAATTGGACGCGTGAAAATTAGACACATGCAATAATCTTTTTCAGTAAATTTGGTTATCTTATACATTCTTTATTATCTGCTTATTATCTCTCTCATCCATTTTGCTCCCCCCAACATTGTTTTCTTTTTGTCTTACTTCTTCACACCTTTCTTTCATATGCTCAATCTTTTCCATTCTTCCCCAAATAATCTACATTTTTTCGTCTACCTGCCAATATTTATTTTTATCCTACTCTAAACCTTGCTAACATTTTTTTATATTTTTGCTCCCTCCCCCTCTTAAATATCTGTTATTATTATTTCGTTGTACTTCCCTCTTTAATTTTTGTTCTCTTCTCCTCTGATTCTGATTATCCATTTATATTTCTGTTATTTCTTCATCCTCCGTTTCACACTCTTCATTTGCATATCTTCCTCTTTCATAGTATAGCCTCCCATCTTCGTGTCCTCTATTAATTTTTCTCACCTTGTTTCCATTCTGCTGTATTTCAACATATATCCCAGATATTTTATCGTGTCTACCGTCTCTATCTCCTCATCTCTCTTCTACTTCTTCTCTTTAAAAATTACTAATTTTGTATTTTTGTGTTTAATCTCAACTCTTTCCTTTCAAAGTATCGATTTGTCGCATGATTTTGATCCCATATTCCTTATCCGCTACCATTACAATGTCGTCTGCGAATCCCAGCACCCACACCTTCTCCTTCCTAATCACTATTCGCACACTATATTAAAAACAACGTTGCACTTAACGGGCATCCTTGCCGTAATCAATTTTTCGTCTAAAAATTTCGCTTATTTTTACCCTCCACCTTGTCTCCTCATATTTGTTTCAAAATCTTTTGTTCTTCTCCTTTTTTTTAACTTGTTTGTCAATCTCTCCCTAAATCTTTTGATTCTACCCCTTTTTATTCTTTTCTGAATTATTGTCGTATTTCCTTTATAACCAATAATGCCACACTCACCCCCTGTAATTCATCACGTCTCTTCGATCTCCTCGTTTGTATATTACCTTGTTGTCACGTTGTAATTAATTTAATAAGTAGTAACTATAAATAAGATGAATTAATTTTTATTAATTAGGTATATAATCTAGAAAAAATATGTGCCCGCTAAAAAAGTACAATTTGCAATTTATTTGAGATACCTACACAAAAATTTAGAGATATTTAAAGAAACAGTTTTGTTGTTCCTAATTTCGGACTTTGTTTGGTGCCTACACTTAAAGTCTACATGATAAAAATCTAGAATTGGTAAAATACACGAAGAAACAACATTCATAAGTTTTTGAGAGACACAAAGTAATACTAGTAAAAATGTATGTACTTTAAAAATCCAGTAACTTGCAGATTTACAGTAGTTTTTAAACGTAACTTAACTTAAGCAAAGCATGATAAAAAAAACTACAAAACTTTGTTTATTTTGAGATACTCGTACAAACTGTTTTTAAAAACTTTTAAGTGACAAAAAAAAGTATCTTAAAAATGCTATTTTACGCATCAAAGTTACTGCATTATGTTAAAATATTAAAATTTAATCAAATGAATAAAAGTCACAGTACAAATCAGAATTTTTAATTTTGTCTGGTATCGGCAATGACGATCAAAATCTTTAACAAAATATATACATAATTTGTATTTATTTTGAGATACCCGAAAAAACGGTTTTAACATTTTTTTTTCAGAATTACGAAAAAACGATTTTCAAAACGATGTTTTTAGCAAATTTTGTAAAATCAGTAATAAATATTTTAAAAAACTATGTTTTATTAACCATTAGACATTTGTTTAGAATACAAAGTCACGTATCTCAAAACATTGTTCTACGCATAAAAATTGTTTCACATTTTATTAAAACTTTAACACAATTTTATATCTTTAAAAATGTCGTTAAAAATTTTTTTTAATATAAGTAATAAAATTAAAAAAAAAAATTCTGTTTTTATGTCAATTTGATCATTTTTAATTATCTTTAAGGCAAGGTAAAGAATACAACTTTATGATATAAAAACAGTAATAATACAGATAAATTCTAAAACGTTTAGAGATATTTAAAAAAACAGCTTTTTGTTGAAAAAAATTTTGTTATCTTTAATCTCATTACTTTTAAGACCTACTCTAAAAATCTACAAAAAATGTAAATATCTACAATTTGCACTTATTTTGAGATACACAGAAAAAACAACATATTGAAAATTTTCAAAGATACAAATATAGCTCCAAATCTGCAAAAAAAATGTACTTTATAAAACAAACAATCTGCAAATTAAAAGTTTAAAGACATATAAAAAAAAGTTTAGAAAATTTTAAACACACACTTTTTCATCGATTTTTTAAGAGTAAGGTAAAAACTTAAGTAGAACACCATAAAAAAACCAAAACAATCTCTACTCATTTTGAGATACTCGTAGAAACGGGTTTAAAAATATTTTAAGATACAAAAAAACGTATCTCAAAAACGCTGTTCTACCCATCTAAGTTACCGCATTTCATCAAAAATTTAATCAAATTAATTTTGTCTGGTTTTGACAATGATCTCTATAATCTTAAAAAAATCTATAATTTGCATTTATTTTGAGATACCCAAAGAAACGGTTTAAGGAATTCTTTTAGAATTACAAAAGAACTATTTTCAAAATGATGCTTTTCGCATCAAAATTGATATTATTGTATCTAACTTTTCAATCTTTACTTAATTTGAGATATTTAAAGGAAGGGTTTTTTAACGTTTTAAAATACAAAGTAACGTAAAAATCTGTTTTCCCAATTTGAAAAATTTTTTAATTATCTTTAAGACAAGGTAATTTTATGATATAAAATAAGCATAAATTTTGAAATTTCTTTTTATTTGAGATACGATAAAACTCTAAAACAATTTGAGAGATATTAAAAAAGTTTTGCTCAAAAATGTAGGTATCTTTAATTTTGTACTCTTGAAATCGACAAGAACATTTACAAGATAAAAATCTACAATTTGCACTTATTTTGAGATACACAAAAAAACAACAGATAGTTACTAGAAGCTTTATTAAACAAAACAAAAAGTTTTGAAAGATATGAAGAAATTTCAACAAGTCAATTTTTTATCGATTTTTTAAGAAAAAGGTAATAAAAGCTTAACAAACACGACAAAAAAAACTACCAATCTCTACTTATTTTGAGATACCCGTAAAAACGGTTTTACAATGTTTAACAAAATAAAAGTATCTTAAAACGCTGTTCTACGGATTTTATCAAAAATTTAATCAAATGACTAGAAGCCTCAACCGAATTAGAATTTGCACTCATTTTGAGATATCCAAAGAAACGGTTTTAAGAATTTTATATATTACGAAAGAAAAATTAATCGTAATGTATCAAATTTAGAATCTGCACTTAATTTGAGATATTTCAATCAACGGTTTATAAAACGTTTTAAGATACAAAGCAGCGTATCTCAAAACGCTGTTCTACGCAAATATTTACCGTATTTAATCAAAATTTCAAAACACAATTTTTTAAAATTGTTTCTAAAATAATAAATTATATTTTTTTGGTTTTTTAAGATACACACATCAATATTAAACGTATTTTATTCGCATTTTATGCTTTCTTAATCTAATTATTTTCGCGTATTTATTTGTACCAAAATCACCGATGTAAAATATTTATCACATTCGCTAGTGTCAGTGTTTCAAAACAAAACTTTATCACGGTTTTATCAATAAAAAATATTTATAAATTTGATCCACGTTTATCAATTTCATTGACCCGTTTAAGAACATTTACAACACAGTGTTTAGTGTGTAAAGAACTTTGATCAAAGCAGATTTGAAAACCGTTAAATTTTGTAAAAATGTTGCTCGTCCTCTTGGTGATGGTTCTCGCGGCCGCTTATTATTATTTCACCCAGAAACTTCAACTACTGGAAAGAAAAAATGTGCCGTATTCACCACCGTCGGTGTTTGTGGGCAACGCTTTGCCGTTGATCCTTCATAAAAAATCGATCGGCACCTTCTTGTCCGACTTGTACAACAAAACCGACTTTCCGTGTTACGGTTTTTACATCTTCAATCGGCGATTTTTATTGGCGCGCGATCCCGACCTTATCAAACGGATTTTGATGAACGATTTCGATCACTTCGACGACAGGACGGTCGCGGTCAACATGAAACACGACAAACTGAGCTCGTTGTCTTTGTTGATGCTGAAAAATCCGGAGTGGAAGATCTTCAGGTCGAGGTTTTCTTCGACGCTCGCCATCGGAAAAATGAAGAACATGGTACCGATTATCGTGAAGGCGTCGGAAGATTTCGTCGCGTACGTCAATAAGTCAAATGCGGACATGACTGAATGTCGCGAGCTGAGCATAAAATACTCGCTCGACGTGCTCGCGTCGTGGGCGTTCGGTTTGAGTCCGAATTCGTTCGACGACTCCGATTTTTACAAGATGGCAAGCAACTTGCAAAACTCGACCCCCAGTCGCGCGATACAATCCGCGTGCTATTTTTTTGCGCCCCCTCTGGTGAGATTTTTTCGAATGACGTTTTTGCAACCGGAATCGGTCGACTTCGTCAGTCGGGTGTTTTTGAAGAACGTCGATCGGAGGAAAAAACCTCAAACAGCCAGAGGCGACTTAATCGATTTGCTTCTGAAGATGGACGGCCGAACCGAAAACTTTAAAATGGGTACCGCTTACTTCTTTGCCTCACTCGGTTTTTACTGTTTTGTTTTAGATGAGAACGGTTTGGCAATTGGTTTAGAATATCTAACAGCCGGTTATATTTCTTCTGCAACCACTTTATCGTTCTTTCTCTACGAACTGTGTTTAAATTCATACGTACAAGACCGGATCCGTGCCGAGATCTCAACCGTTTTGGACGCCAACAAAACCATTACGTACGAATCCATCCAAGAAATGAAGTACCTGGACATGGCCTTTAAAGGTATAGTAAGCTGTGCATCTTCATTATCTTTAATGTAAATCGTAGAGGCAATGCGCAAGTTTCCGGTTTTACCATTCTTGGACCGTCAATGCACAAAACCATACACGATACCGAACACCGATATAACCATCGACAAAGACGTTAACGTTTATATACCATTGCTGGGACTTCACCACGATCCCAAGTACTTTCCGGAACCGGACAAGTTCAATCCCGAACGATTTTCGCCCGAAAACGAAAACAGTTTCCATTCGTTCGCGCATTTACCGTTCGGTGAAGGAAGGCGAGGCTGCATCGGTACTTGAGGAACACCAAAAAAAAATTTTTTAAACCGATTATTTTTTAGGTTCGGTTTTGGGAGCGCTCACCGTAAAGATTGCTGTCGTGCAACTGTTGATTAATTTTAGATTGGAAAAAACCGCTCGCACGCGGTGTCCGATTGTTTTGAAGAACTCGGGATTTTTTCTTATGCCGGAAAATGATGAAATTAATGTACGATTTGTTAGAATTGCTTGAATCTCTTGATTTTGTTTTAACTAGTTCAAGATCTCCCCTCCATGCGCAGAAATCTTAAATCGGTTCTACGTATTCGAAAAATAAGCTTGTTTCAAACCACCGCGCACGTACACGAAGGTCAACCACCACAAGATCTTGAACTTAAAATAAGAATTACAATCGTTAAATGGTTGTATTATTATTGCAATAAAAATGATTTAACACGACAAAAGAACTGACATTAACTGACAGATACAATTGACTCACTGATTGTCTAAATAAAATTGATAGACTATTTTCAATATCAATGCTTAGAAGACAATAGAAACTATTTATTTATTTATTTATTTTAAAGTTTGGAAATAACTGACCTTATGTTCTTGTTCTACTCATTAATATTAGATGTTTCTACAATTTTCATTGAAATTTAAGACAAAACATTTTTTTCCCTATTATTTTTGGCAAAAAATAACAACAAATTTTACGTTCATTTTTTAACTCAATACGATGTATCTCAATGTTTAAAAGACAATAGGACTTATTGTTTTTTCCAAATTGTCAAAATAAGTACGTCAGACAGGTTTTTCCCATCTAAAGCTTTTTTCCCCAAATGATTTAATCATCAATATTAGTGTTTCAACTAATTTTCATTGAAATTTGAGACAAATCATTTTTTTCCCAATTTTTAGCAAAGTTCTTTTGATGAAAAATATAAAACAAATTTTTGTATATTTTTTTTAACTTAATACAATGTATTGCAATGCTTAGAAGACAATAAGACCTATTGTTCTTTCCAAATTGTCGAAATAAGTACGTTTGTAACGGTTGCAGTTCACAAATAATAAGAATAAAAAAAATAAAGTGACGGCTCTAGCGATACAACCTAGAAAAAAAAGAACAATAATATTTGGCTCGAAGTAGCGCACTAAATTCGTGGAATATCCCGTATTTGTAAGAGTTAACACAGCAGTGTCCGGCTTAGTCGGTGAGGTGAAGAAGGTTCTTGAGGGAACTGAAAAAATTAAACTGCTGGGTAACGAGGCGCCACCTGCTGGGTAATAGAGAGAAATAAAACCGACCAACAAAAATTCAATAGTTTTACTTAAGGTCTACTACGCTACAACGAACACAAACCAGAGAGACAAAACACATATAAATATAGCAAATACAGTTTAAAATATTACAAGAATCTGGGAGAAGTGAGAGATTCTGTCGCATGAAACTTGCGTGCATTAGCAACAACAAAACGATTAGAGTTCACGATCAAGTATATCTCAAAACAGGTAAGTTTTTGTTTGTTACACCCCAAATTAAAAGTAGCGTACCAATTTAAGATTGGTGAATAAGGAAACTCGACGTATACACGTCACTTACACACGGAGACTTAAAAACTAGGATTAAACTCGGACTAATACGGTACGTAGCTCCCGCCAACACAAAAGGCCTTTGTTTTAGCTTTACCCACTTTATCTAAAGCGCCCAAGCACTTATGGAGCTAGTTAAAAACAAAACCGAACGTCGGTGGTGGAGTCTACCCCGAATAAAATTTACTTAAATGCTAGAAATTCAAACCGTTTAATGTCACATTGTACGTGAGCTTCATACGCATGAATAGTGAATAGGTTTCTTAAACATTAAAACTTAGCTGTATTCTGTAGTATGCAGTTTCGAGAAGGTAGGTTCTTGCTAGCGACAGTATTTGACAGCTTCAGAAGATAGGTAACCTCAGGATTTCCTTTAGGGGAAGTATACAGCGAAGAACGGAAGGCAAATATGTTCCCTCAAAGCAGCAAGTATGCAGCGTAAACGACCCCTCAGCCTGTAGAGTTCATCGGCTGTTTAAATGTATGCGAAACCGTGGTAGTCGTCAAGTTATGTAACGAAGGGTTCTTAAATAACCATTCCAGCACCCCCAGGAATGATCCAGATTGTAATACACAATTAGAATATAAGGTCAACGCACGTGCTAAAGCATACGTCGTAATTAGAATTACCACAACCACGAACCAAAAAGAAAAAGAAGTACTTACGGTGAATGCGGTCGGGTTTAACTTTGTACACCAATTTAACTTGGAATTATTGAAGCACATTAATAATTTATGTGTAAAATTTAACTTCACGAGGCACGCCGAAAACACCCTAGTAGAAAGGAAGTAGAAAATATCCGCTCGTCCTCTTCGACACTTTTGTGAATTAAACATTTCCACCAGTGGAAGATTAGCAATATGCGCGGCAAATTCGACTTTCGTCCCAGCATTGAGGGAACTAGTGAGAACAAAACCGAACGTCGGTGGATGAAGACTACCCCGAATAACAATTTGCTTATATACTAAGGATTCAAACCGCTTAATGTCACGTGTACTTGAGTTTCAAACGCATGCAAAGTAAATAAGTTCTTTAAACTTAGTTGTGTACTGATGCATGTAGTTTTGATAAGGAAGGTTTTTGCTAACAACATTTCCTTTGAAATAGCAGGAACGCAGCGTGCGCGACCCACAACCGGTGAAGTATAATCGGCCGTTGCAGCTCCGAAATCGGCAACACCGTGGTAGTCGGCACGTTTTGTATAGCGAAAGGATTCCCAATTGCTCGTTCCAGCGCCCCCAGAAATTATCCAGACAGTAAGATATGAGTAGAGTATGAGGTTAAAACACGTGCTAAAACATACGTTGTAATTAACAATTAACACAACCACGAGACAACAACAGAAATAGCAAAAGAAAACACTTACGGCGAAATCGGTCGGATTCATATTTCCACACTAATTTAATTTGAAATTATTAAAACCACATCGATATTTTACGTGTAATTTTTAGCTTCGTGAAGCGCTGACAAACGCCCAATAAGAAAGAGACAGTCACAAGATGTGCACCCGTCGTTTTGATTAATATTGAAAGTAAATCGATCCACCAACAAGAATTCGTAGCATGCGCGGCAAATTTGATTTTCGTCAAAACGTGCAACTCTCGCAATCTACTTTTGGGTTCGAGTATTTTGAACCGTAACACGTTAAACAAGTTTTTCCCATCAAAAGCTTTTTTTGCCGAATGATTTCATTGTGTTCCGTAGCAAAGTGAAAGTTTGAAAATAACTGACCTTATATCCCTTGTTCTACTCATTAATATTAGTGTCTCTACTAATTTTCATTAAAATTTGAGACAAATCATTCTTTTATCTATTTTTTACCAAAGACTTTGTTCTTTTGACGACAAATGACTTATAACTTAATACGATGTATTTCAATGTATAGAAGACGATAGGACCTATTGCTCTTTCCAAATTGTCGAAATAAGTATGTCAGACAGGTTTTTCCCATCAAAAGCTTTTTTCCCGAATGCTTTAATTGTCTTCCGTCACAGCAAATAACTGACCTTATTTCCTTGTTCTACTCATTAATATTAGTGTCTCTACTAATTTTCATTAAAATCTGAGACGAAACATTTTTCCCTATTTTTTACCAAAGACTGTAGCCTTTAACCTTTTGATGAAAAATAACCAAAAACTTTGTGTTTCTTCTTCAAATTAATATGATGTATTTTAATGCTTAGAAGACGATAGGAACTAATGTTCTTCCATATTGTCGAAATGAAAACTAAATTATCCATCAAATTTTATTTTGATGACAAAACGTCTCTTAAATTTACTGAAAACGCGTGTGAATAAATAATTTCAAATTTTGTTCTAACTGAAGTTTCCATAACTAAATATTTATTAAAAAAAACAAGAATAAAAAGGAATGGAGGAAAGGTAAAAAAATTAAGAGTTATAAACAAGATATAGAAAGGGAGAGGGTGTCCCAAATAAATATCCAATTTACAAGAGAGCAGAAAAGGAAGGAGTGTGAGTATAACCAGCGTAGGATATATTATGTAAGGGGTGATAATAAAGAGGAGATTAGAAAAAAGATGGAGGAAAAAATGTGACAGGCGGATTTTGGAAGAGGAAGCAAACAGTTAATAAGAAAATACAAAGTAAGGGTGGAAAAATGTATGGGATATTTTTGGTATAAGGTTAGCATTTGATAATGTGGACAGGGAAGTTCTGTGGGAAAGTGACATAAGTAGGGACTTGGTAGATGCCATTAAAAAGTTATTCGAAGATACGAGGTGCAGGGTAAAAATGAAAGGAGGGTTGGGAGAAGCTATTTGGGCTAGAAGCGCTTAAGCCAGGGATGTTCCTCGAATCCAAGCCCGTTCGTACTATACAATGGGAATTTGTAGGAGGGATTGAAGATTAAGCAAAGAGGTGGGCTGCGGCTGAAAGGTATAATGATTTGGAAAATAAGAAGTTAAAGTTAAATACAGAAAAAACCGGTTTTCAAAAGATAAGAGGAAGAAGATAGAAGAAGAAATAGTGGTGGGGTGAAGAGAAGTTAAAAGTGTGGATGAGTAAAATATGTAGGCTACAGAATTAGGTACGACAATAGGGATGAAGGACAAATAAGAAAATTAGCAAAGAATGGATACATGATACTGGGGCAGACGTAGGAGTTAGGAGAAAGATTGTAGGCTACAGAATTAGGTACGACAATAGGGATGAAGGACAAATAAGAAAATTAGCAAAGAATGGATACATGATACTGGGGCAGACGTAGGAGTTAGGAGAAAGATTATGCAGAGGAAACATTGAAAATAGATGGTGGCTATTTGAAAAACTAGTGAAAAGTGTAATGATGTGTGAGGATGGGAGGTGTGGGAGATTTTTTGAGACAATGCAGGAAAGGTATTGGAGATAGACGATGGGGTTAGGTAAAGAGACACCAAAGTATAGAAGGAAAAACTAAAAAATTAAGAATAGAAGCGGGAAAAGAGCGATGAGATATAGAAAAAACTAGAAGGTAGAAAAGAAAATGAAATAAAAGAGAGGAAAACAAAAAAAAACAACAAAGAAACTGTTCTGGAATATAGCGGGAATAAACAACAAAGAGGAGGGAGTTTTGGAAATATATAAAAAGTTTTAAAATGGTGGGGTTTGTAAAAAATGGTTAGAAGAAGAAGACTGGAACTTGTGGAAGGAAAAAATTACCAGAGAAATTTAAATGCAAAATACAGTTTGCGGAAAAGGGAAAAAAAGAAGGGAAAGGGCAAAGGGGGATAATCACCAGTGTAAGAAAGGAGGGAAAAAAAAAGATAGTAAAGTGGAAAGAGAAATAAATGGGGTGGTAAGAACTACAGTGAAAAAGAAAGAAGGAGATAAGTATGATATTACAACAATATATAGTAAGAATATAGAAGACACTAAGGTAAAAATAGAAAAGATAATCGAGGAGGGAGAAGAAAATAAAATAATAATTGGAGGGGACTTCAATGCAAGAATAGGAGAGGAAATCAATGGACAAAAAAATAAACGAGCAATATTAAATGGAAATCTAGAAATAGGCGGGAAATGAGAATTTACATTCATAGGCAAAAATGGAGAATCTGTAATCGATTACGTGAAAAAAGTAAAGACGACGTAGGAAACTTATATATAGGAGATGAGGTTGAATCCGACATCAACCAATGGAGGTGAGTTTAATAAGAGAGGGAGTAGGCGATGAGGAAGAAAAAAATAAAGACTGAGAGGAAAGAAAGTGTGGACCGAAGAGAAGAAATAAAGAAAACTAGAAGAGGAAATAGAAACAGCATAAGAGCTAAAAGAGCAGTTAAGAAGGATAGTGAAAAAATAGGAAAAGACGGTTGTTAAAAAAAAAGGT
Organism: Abscondita cerata; assembly: GCA_030710515.1. NCBI lineage: Eukaryota > Metazoa > Arthropoda > Insecta > Coleoptera > Lampyridae > Abscondita > Abscondita cerata. The sequence goes on from JALBCR010001857.1 coordinate 41,977, forward strand.
TAAAAGACGAAATACGGAAGTGGGAGGAAGAGCGGAACAGTGGAATAGAGAATGTAAAAACAAAAAAAATTAGAAGAGGAAGAAGGAAATGGAAGAAAGAAAAAATAGATATCGAATTATTTAAAATAATTAAAGCAAGTTACAAACAAAATGTAAAACAAAAATAGAAAACAAATAGAAAAGAAAATAAAAGATGTAAAAACTTGGAACAAGCATGGGAGTTTGTAAATTAAAGAAGAAGAAGAAAACGGACTGAGGCAAAAATAAATGGAGAAAAATGGGAGGAGCACTGTAAAAAGTGATGGAAGGAATAGATGAAATAATAAAATGGAAGAGAATAGATAGGGAAGAAAAAAATAGGGAAAGGAGCAATTGCTAGAAAAAGTTAGAGAAGGCAATAAAAAAAATAAAAAAAGGAAAACAAAAGGCAAGGACGGGCCTCAAGGCGAACAATAGAAATATACAAGGGAAAGAGAAAGGATAAAAAGAGTTTTTGAAAAAAATATGGAATGGAGGAGGATTCCCAAAAAATGGAAGAAGGCCAGTATATAAGGGAGGAGCAAAGAAGAGGTAAAAATTATAGACCAATAAGTATACTGAACGCGAGATATGAAACATATGCTAAAATTATAAGAGCAAGATTGGAGAAAGAGAAAAAAATAATACCTGAATGGCAAGCGGATTTATGAAAGGAAGAGGGACGATGGACGACATATATATTTTAAAAACACATAAACAACAAAGAAATTGAAAAGAATATAAGCAATGTTCTTGGATATCAGAGTAGCGTTTGATAGCGTAGAAAGTGGAATATTGTGGGAAATAATGAGAAAAAATGGAATAAGAGAACACATAGTAAGGGCAATGAAGGACATATACAAGGAAAAAAAAATGCACAACAAAAAGTAAGAGGAAAGACAGGAAAAGAATTTTGGACAGAAAAGGGTGTCATATATGTATATATATAAAGAAAGGAAAATGACATATGCGGACGATTTGGTCATTTTTGTCAGTCAATGAGTTGGATAGGTCCTTTAAAAACTGTAAAGAAATAGACTGCTGCCTAACAAGGCGCCACCTGATGGGTAATAGAAAGAAATAAAACCGACCAACAGGCGTTCAATAGGTTTTACTATAAGTCTAATGCGCTAAAAGGAACACTAATCAGAGAGACGAATAGACATGTAAATATAGTAAATACAACTTAAAAATACTAGAAGAATATATGAGGAGTAAGAGACTTGTCGCATAAGACTTACGGACGTTAGCAACAACAAATTAATTAAATCTCGTAATCAAATATGTCTTAAAACTAACTTAAACTCGGAATAACACGGTAAGTAGCTCCCGCCAACCCAAAAGGCCTTTTGTTTTACCTTCACCCACTTTATCTAAACCGCCCAAGCTCTTATGGAGCTAGTTAAAAACAAAACCAAACGTCGGTGGAGTCTACCCCGAATAAAATTAGTTAAATGCTAGAGATTCAAACCGTTTAATGTCACATTGTACGTGAGATTCATACGCATGAATAGTGAATAGGTTTCTTAAACATTAAAACTTAGCTGTATTCTGTAGTATGCAGTTTCGAGAAAGTAGGTTCTTGCTAGCGACAGTATTTGACAGCTTCAGAAAATAGGTAACCCCAGAATTTCCTTTAGGGGAAAGTATACAGCGAAGAACGGAAGGCAAATATGTTCCCTCGAAGCAGCAAGTATGCAGCGTAAACGACCCCTCAGCTTGTAGAGTTCATCGGCTGTTGGCAGCTTAAATGTATGCGAAACCGTGATAGTCGTCAAGTTATGTAACGAAGGGTTCTTAAATAACCATTCCAGCACCCCCAGGAATGATCCAAATTGTAATACACGATTAGAATATAAGATCAACGCACGTGCTAAAGCATACGTCGTAATTAAAATTAACACAATTACTAACCAAAAAGAAAAGAAGTACTTACGGTGAATGCGGTCGGGTTTAACTTTGTACACCAATTTAACTTGGAATTATTGAAGCACACATTAATAATTTATGTGTAAAATTTTAATTTCACGAGGCACGCCGAAAACACCCAAGTAGAAAGGAAGTAGAAAATGTCCGCTCGTCCTCTTCGACACTTTTGTGAATTAAACATTTCCACCAGTAGAAAATTAGCAATATGCGCGGCAAATTCGACTTTCGTCGTAAAGTGCTACACACGGCACAAGTTTTACTTTTGCAAATAAACCCGTAACAAAGGTTAGTTAGGGCAGATATTGAAAAGAGAAAGTGCTTGTTTGAAAGAGTAGTGAAAAGCGTGGTGATGTATGAAGCAGAGATATGGGAGTAGAAAAAGTGGGAAGAATTGGAGAAGATACAACTAAAATACTCGAGATCGACGCTAGGACTGGACAGAAAAACCGCAGGATACGGAGATTATATTACGTTTAAATATATAAGCACCTACTTCACAAAGTTGGCTGTGTTTTTGTACGACTCATAATAAATCATTTTGGTGCAAGTGCCCTCGTATATTATTCACCGATATATTTACTATTTTATGTCGTAGTGACTCGAGCGTATTTCACGCTTTTACTAAAATTTTGTTTTTTATCAGCCTACTATGGTAATAAACCGATTTTCCGAATTTCTTTTCCAACAATTCATTTTCAGATTAAGATTACGTTTTATAATTCGTGACTCACTATGATTTATTTTTAATTTTTTTGAAATCTACAAGTAGTCTCTTATCACATTTATTTTAAGTTGAAGTAAATATAATAAATGATTCACTAAAAAACTAGGGAAAACATTAGAAAGAACAGTAAAACAGAACTAAGAAGGTTTTGATTTTGTAACAAAAGTGACTCAAAAATGTTTGAATCAAAAAAATGATTTTTTAAAACGAGTTTTCGGAATGATTTGCGATTCTTTTTAACTTACTCTCTTAAGTTTTACACAACAAGCTAGTAGTGAGTTGATCAAAGCTGGATTGATTTTTGAGGAAAGATAAATTCTGAGTCATGCCTCAATCATTTTTATTGAGTTTTGAACATATAGCTATACCACTGTTTTTGTTGAAACTATACGAAAAAACGGCTTTGAATTTCTGTAGAAAAAGTAACTCACCAATATTTGAATCAAGAAAATATTTTTGATACAGACACAACTCTGATTTATGGATAATATCGTCAAAATCTATTAATTTTATGTTGATGAGATCTTGTGTGCCTCATGGTTTTAATTTTGGAAGACATGTTAAATGAGTCACATTTGTTACTTTTGAGTGTTTTCATTAATCAAACTAGTTTTTATAGAAATTAGAAATTATTAAGTTTGGTTCCTATCAAAAGTGACTCAAAATGTTAGAATCAAAAATATATTTTTATTATTGTAATCAAATTAGTCTGTATGAGAATATTCATAATGATTCACATATGTCTTAGTTCTGAAACAGCGTAAAACAAATGGGCTTGAGTTGTAGGAATAGTGACTCACCAATGTTTGATTTAAGAAAATGATTTTTTGAACATTGATTCTGACTTTCTTAATTTTATGTTAATGAGTTGTCGGAATAACTCGTCGTTCTAATTTTGAAAAACATGTTTAGTGAGTCACTTTTTTTTGCTATGACTGCTTTGATTAGCATTTATTAAATACTGAATCAGTGCTTTTAGTTTTGTTCTTAACAAAAGTGATTTCAAAATATTAGAATTAAGAAAACGATTTTTTGTTGTAACTAAACTATCACCATGAATTTTAGGAAAAGTGTTTCACAATTGCTTAAACAAGAAAATGTTTTTTAGAACACTACGTCAAGAAACAATTTTATGTTTATGAGTTGTCGAAATAACTCGTGGTTCAAATTTGGAAATTTTTTTAATGAGTCACTTTTTTTACTATAGTTAGTCTTTATTAATCAGTGTTTTTAGTTTTTTCGAACTATATTATAAATCAAAAAACGATTTTTCATGATTGTAATGAAACTATGACCTTGAACTGTATGAAAAGTGACACACTATTGTTTGATTCAATAAAATAATTTTGTAGAACACTGATACTGACACCAAATTTCATTTATGGACAGTATTGCCAAGGATCAATTTATTTTATGTTGATGAGTTGTCTGAATGACTCGTTATTATAATTTTGTAAAAATGCTTAATGAGTCACTTTTTAAAAAAAGAGTTGATTGGTCTTTATTAAATACAGAAATTAGTGTCTTGTAGTTTATTACTAGCAAAAGTGACTCAAAATTTTAGAATCAACAAATCCATTTTTATTATTGTAATCAAACTAGTTTATAATGATTCGTACTTTTTTAGCAAGTTATTACTGCTTGAAACAAAGTGGAATTGTAGCAAAGTGACTTAGAAATTTTGAAACAAGACACAGATGTTTTATGATTATTGATTGATTGAGTACGAGTTTCTCGATCAATCAACTTTGTTCTTATAGAATCATTTTTAGTGACTCGTGTCAAAAACTGTTAATAAATGAACAAAATAGGGTTAGTTTTTGTAGCAAAGGTGAATGTTTGAATCAAGGATCAACTCCAATGAGTGGTCAGAATAACTCACGATTTTTTTTGAAAATATGATTAACAATGAATATGGGTGTACTACTTTGTTTTTGTTGAGACTACACAGAAAAAACTTAGCTTCGCCTTTGTAGCAGAAGTGACTCAGTCAATGTTTGAATTAATAAAATGATTTTTTTAGAATACTGATACGGCGCTAACACCGACTCTCATTTATGGATATTGTTGTCAGGAATCTATTATTTTTATGTTAATCAGTTGCCGAATTAATTCGTAATTTTTTTAATAATAATAATTTGCGATTCTTTTTTTAACTTACTGTCTTAAATTTTTACACAACAAGCTAGTAGTTAGGTTGATCAAAAGCTGGATTGATTTTTGAGGAAAAATAAATTCTGAGTCATGCCTCAATCATTTTTATTCAGTTTTGAATATATAGCTATACCATGTTTTTTGTTGAAACTATACGAAAAAACGGCTTTGAATTTCTGTAGAAAAGTGACTCACCAATATTTTTGAATCAAGAAAATATTTTGATACAGACACCAATTCTGATTTATGGATAATATCCTCAAAATCTATTGATTTTATGTCGATGAAATCTCGAAATGCCTCGTGGTTTTAACTTTGAAAACATGTTTAATGAGTCACATTTCGTTACTTTTGAGTGTTTTCATTAATCAAACTAATTTTTATAGAAATTAGAAATTGTTAAGTTTGGTTCTACCAAAAGTGATTCAAAATGTTAGAATCAAAAATGATATTTTTATTATTGTAATCAAATTAGTCGGTATAGAATACTCATAATGATTCACAGTTGTAGGAATAAGTGAGTCACCAATGTTTGATTTAAGAAAATGATTTTTGAACATTGATTTTGAATCTCTTAATTTTATGTTAATGAGTTGTCCAGAATAACTCGTGGTTCTAATTTTCAAACATGTTTAATGAGTCACTTTTTTTACTATGACTGCTTTGATTAGCATTTATTAAATACCGAATCAGCGCTTTTTAGTTTTGTTCTTAACAAAAGTAATTCGGACTACTAGAATTAAGAAAACGATTTTTCATGATTGTAACCAAACTATGGCCTTGAATTTTAGGAAAAGTGATTCACAATTGCTTAAATCAAGAAAATGTTTTTTTAGAACACTACGTCAAGAAACACTTAATTTTATGTTGATGAGTTGTTGGAATAACTCGTGGTTCTAATTTTGAAATTTTTTTTAATGAGTCACTTTTTTTTGCTATGGTTAGTCTTTATTAATCAGTGCTTTTTAGTTGTGTTCCTAGCAAAAGTAATTCGGACTATTAAAATCAAGAAAACGATTTTTATGATTGTAATCAAACTATCACCTTGAACTGTATGAAAAGTGACACAATATTGTTTAATTCAATAAAATGATTTTGTAGAACACTGACACTGACACCAAATCTCATTTATCGAGAGTACTGCCAAGGATCAATTTATTTTATGTTGATGAGTTGTCTGAATGACTCGTGGTTATAATCTTGTAAACATGCTTAATGAGTCACTTTTTTTCAAAAATATATGAGTCCTTTTTTTAAACTTTTATTTTATATTTTATTTTTATTTTTTAAAAAAATTTTTGTGACTCAAAAAGAACAACAAACGAATAGTAACAAACAGTATAAGATCTACTTTTTTAGCAAGGACTGCGTTGAAAAAAAAAAAAATTAAAAAAAAAAAAAAATAAAAAAATTAAAAAAAAAAACAAAATTTTTTTGGCCTTTATTAAATACAGAATTAGTGTCAGAAATCTATTATTTTATGTTAGTCAAGAAAAAACAAATAGAATTATGTTTTTTGCCAAATTGATTCGTAATTTTTAAATTCTTAAATTTTTTTTTTGTTAACAAAAAAATTAACTTTGCTTTTGTTTTTTTAGGGAAGCAGTGATGTCAATGTTTGAAAATAAAAGATTTTTTGAAATATAACGGTGCATAATTTAGAATCATATTTTTTTTTAATAGATTCCAATATCAATTTAAATCTTAAATTTAAGAATTGAAGTGTTTGATGAATTGAGTGTTTTGATTAATAGATACGAATTACTCATAACAGAGTTGAATTTTTTGTACAGCAAAAGTGACTCACAATGTTGGAATTATTAATAAAATACTTCTAATGATTGGTACTGCTTCTGATGCAGCAATCGATTGCTGCGTAGCAATGACTCACAAACGTTTAATTTATTTTATAAATTACCAAATCACTGATAGAAAAAGAACTAAAATTAGAAAATATTAAGATACAAACAGAAAGAAGAGCGTTGAGATGGGAAGAAATGATGGAAAGCAGGAAAGAGGTCGTATTATTATACAAATGTTGGAAAAGAGGTTAAAAGTCAAAAAGTAAAATACGAAGAGGAAAAAATCAAAGAAGAGGACGCAAGAGAACAGAACAAAAAGGTAAGAGTGGAGAAAGAAGAAATAGTATTAGAGACGATAGACAGAACAGCGAAAATAAGCAAGAAAGAGTATAACAACGAATTAATAGTGGACAGAATCCCAAAATATTTAATAGAAGAGAAAAGCAGAGAAGAAAATTGATAGCCAGGTTCAGATTAGAAAACCGAAGAAAACTTAAATAAATATTGGAATACGGACGAAGAGAGAATGTGCGTAGATGACTGGGAAAACATAGAGCATTTGTTAGAGGGGTGTAATGAAGTGAGAATGGAAGAAAGAAGCAGAAATTCAAAAGAAAGAAGAAATGGCTGGAGGAAAGAAAAGGAAAGTTTTACAGAAGGATAGAGGGGACAAGGAATTGGAAAATGCGGGAAAGAAGAAAGAAGATAAAGAGTAGAAGGTATAAAGACTTAATAACATATGAGAAATGAGTTTAATGGAGAAGAGAATGATTGCGAGGTTTAGAACGGAAAACGAAAACAAATACTGGTCGGAGGATGTCAAAGAAGAATATAGAATATGTGGGAAAGAGTGGGAAACGTAGCCCATATGAGGGAACAATGTGAGGAGCTAAGGTTGGAATGAAGACAAAGAAGGAAGTATTGGGGGAACGTGGAAAAGGATTAGATAAGTGCTAGAAAGAAAGCAAAAAACTGGAGGGGAGAAGAGAGAAGAAACAAGGAGTAAAGACGAATGCGGAGTAATTTTTTAGTTTTGTTTTTCGTGTATTTATATTTGGGGTTAAAGTATTTATTACTATTTTTTAAATAAGAACAAAAGTAGAAATAATCAATGTCAATGAAAATCTACTTAAATTATAAGTTTCTCAAATTTGGACGTGTTACGATAGCGTAGAAGTCGCAGTCAAATTAATCGATTCCAATGTCTAGGTTTTAATAAAACTAAGTAATTATTACTACATCTTTAATTTGTATTCACTAGTAGCTATCAAGTCTTATATTTAATGACCTGAAACAAAAAAAGGGTAAGATTGTGCGTTTCGAGACGTGCATGCCTAAGAACTTACTGCAGTTACTTTATCGGGACTAAAATGTCGTTCGATAATCGTAGTGCCGGTGGTCGGATGTATCTGTTCCTCGTAAAGAGAGCACCCGTCTATGGTAATCGTTGACTTACATATTTCACCATCCGGTGTTTTTTTTTCGACTTCAATTCCTGGCTTGAACTTAGTAGCTGTCGTCACGAACGTAGTTACTGATGAGTACGTGTATTCGTCCCCGTTTTTAGTCAACTGAATGACAGGTGTGGCCGATTTAATCATTGTCCTCAAAATTATATTCAAACCTAAAAATAGCTTGCAAAAATTTTTCTATTTTAAACGATCTCTCACCCAAACTCTTGAAGTACTCGTCCATATTTTCGCTTTTAAACAATACGTACTTTTTGTTGAGAAACTCGTCGATCTCAGACATGATCGTTTCGTGACACACTTAGAACTGCGCCATTGTTTTACGAATTTATCACCGATTAGGTATGAATTACATACTCAAGACGCATATAATCGCATGCAATTAACACTACTTATCTCTTATCGCGCAATAAAATCAAAAATTTCGTAAAAAGCAGTTAAACGCGCAATCATGTCCGTTGTCGACGATTTTCTAAACAATAAATACGTAATGGTGTCAAACGAGAACCTAGACGTATACCTCGAAGCGATGGGTAAAAAATTCGGTTTGAAGGACCAAAATGTAATTTTGCTTTATAGGTGTTAATAGCATGGTGCGAACTCTAGCGATGGGGGTTACGCCCATGATTCAATTGACTAAACAAGGGGACGAATACACCCTCAGTTATACGATGTCCTTCCACCAGACCACTTCCAGTTTTAAGCTCGGCGAAGAGTTTGAAAAGCGAACGTCCGCCGGACAAACGTTGAAATCGGTGGTCACCGCCGATGGTTGCGTTTTGAGCGAAGTTCAAACTGACGACTCAGGCCGAATCACTACCATCAAGCGCACGTTTTCTAAAGACGAAGTCCGATCGGTACTTTCCACCTAGTCCCACCTGACTACCAACTTCTTACTACATTTTTATTACAGGTGATCAATTTCGATGGGATCGTCGCTCAGGGTGTTTACAAACGGCCGAGATAATTTTTCAAGAAATTATGGTTGTAATCAATTACTTCTTCAATGTGCTCACAAGAAACTCGAATATTTCTGCTTTACTACTGATTATAAATTACTGTTGACTAATTTTTTAGTTGAAATCAAGCAACTTTAATGTGTTGAATACAAATTTTCACTATTTTTGAAATATATAATGAAGACAACAACTTGTATTACTTCATATAACACTTTTTGCGACGATGCATGTACACAACTATTAATAATATAGCTATTGACTGTTAAGATCTTAGCTCCGCCTCTTACTACTCATTACCAACCAAAAAATTACTTACCTAAAAGAGTAGACTTGAGTTTGGTAAAATTTTCAACCAGAAAAAAAAATCAAACCTTTATTTATCGGGAAGATCGCTCTCGGATAAAAACCTTTCTTCTTTTTTGCATTAGCAGTTCATATAACACTTTGTACATTTTCACGATACATTACACAACTGTTAATAATATAGGGGTTGGCTGTTGAGACCTTAGCTCCGCCTCTTACTACTCAGAAAAACGAAACAAACAAAAAAAAATAACCTAAATTCACGGATCGCGATTGCATTAGCAGTTCATATAACACTTTGTACATTTTCACGATACATTACACAACCAGCACAATATAGGGGTTGGTTGTTGAGACCTAGTCTGGCCTCTTACTACTCATTGACATTCGACCAACTAACTATGAATTTTACGCCAAAAGTAGATTTTTGTAAAGTTTGCTACAATTTTCAACCAGAAAATTAAACCAAAGTTTCTTCTCGGGAAGATTGCAATAGGATGGCATTAGTAGTTCATATAACACTTAGTACATTTGCACGATACATCACACAACTGTTAATAATATAAGGGTTGGCTGTTGAAATCTTAGCACCAATTCTTACTACTCATTGACATTCGACGAACTAACTATGAATTTTTACCTCAAAAAGTAGATTTTTGTAAGGTTTGCTACAATTTTCACCCAGAAAACTAAACCAAACTTTCTTGTCGGGAAGATTGCTCTCGGATGACATTGGTAGTTCATATAACACTTTGTACATTTTCACGATACATTAATCAACTGTTAATAATATAGGGGTTGGCTGTTGAGATCTTAGCTCCGCCTCTTACTACTCATTGACATTCGACCAACTAACTATGAATTTTTACCTCAAAAAGTAGATTTTTGTAAAGTTTGCTACAATTTTCAACCAGAAAATTAAACCAAAGTTTCTTCTCGGGAAGATTGCTCTAGGATGGCATTAGTAGTTCATATAACACTTAGTACATTTGCACGATACATCACACAACTGTTAATAATATAAGGGTTGGCTTTTGAAATCTTAGCTCCGATTCTTACTACTCATTGACATTCAACCAACTATGAATTTTTACTTCAAAAAGTAGATTTTTGTAAGGTTTGCTACAATTTTCAACCAGAAAACTAAACTAAACTTTCTTCTCGGGAAGATTGCTCTCGGATGACATTAGTAGTTCATATAACACTTTGTAAATTTTCACGATATATTACTCAACTGTTAATAATATAGGGGTTGGCTGTTGAGATCTTAGTCTCGCCTCTTACTACTCATTGACATTCGACCAACTGACTGAATTTTTTATCTCAAAAGTAGATTTTGTAAAGTTTGCTACAATTTTCAACCAGAAAATTAAACCAAACTTTCTACTCGGGAAGATCGCTCTCGGATGGCATTAGTATTCACATAATACTTTATAAATTTTGCAGCGCACAATACATTACACAACTGTTAATAATATAGGGTTTGGCTGTTGAGATCTTAGCTCCGCTCTTACTACTCATTGACATTCGACCAACTAACTACGAGTTTTACCTCAAAAGTATATTTTTTTACAGTTTGCTTCAATTTACAACCAGAAAATTAAGCCAACCTTTATTTATCGGGAAGATCTCTCTCAGATGACGACGTTTCTTCTTTTTGCATTTGTAGTTCATACAACATTTTTGTACATGCGCACTAAGCATTACAAAACTATAATAATAATGTAGCAATTGGCTGTTAAAATCTTAGCTCCGCCTCTACTACTCATTGACATTCGACTAACTAACTACGAGTTTTTACCTCAAAAAGTATATTTTTTTACAGATTGCTTCAATTTACAACCAGAAAATTAAGCCAACCTTTATTTATCGGGAAGATCTCTCTCAGATGACGACGTTTCTTCTTTTTGCATTTGTAGTTCATACAACATTTTTGTACATGCGCACTATGCATTACAAAACTATAATAATAATGTAGCGATTGGCTGTTAAAATCTTAGCTCCGCCTCTTACTACTCATTGACATTCGACCAACTAACTACGAGTTTTACCTCAAAAAGTATATTTTTTACAGATTGTTCAATTTACAACCAGAAAATTAAGCCAACCTTTATTTATCGGGAAGATCTCTCAGATGACGACGTTTCTTCTTTTGCATTTGTAGTTCATATAACATTTTGTACATGCGCACTAAGCATTACAAAAACTATAATAATAATGTAGCAATTGGCTGTTAAAATCTTAGTCCGCCTCTACTACTCATTGACATTCGACTAACTAACTACGAGTTTTTACCTCAAAAAGTATATTTTTTTACAGATTGCTTCAATTTTCAACCAGAAAATTAAACCAAACTTTATTTATCGGGAAGATCTCTCTCAGATGACAACTTTTCTTCTTTGTACACTAGTAGTTCACATAACATTTTTGTACATGCGTCGTTGTATTAGACAACTATTAATAATATAGCGATTGGCTGTTTAGATTTCAGCTCCGCCTTTTACTACTTTTTGCATTCGAGGGAAGAAATTTGATTAACGTACTCATTTCGACAATTTTGAAGAAACATAGGTCCTATACTCTTCTAAGCATTGATATCCATTATATTAACTTAAAAGATGAATAGAATTTTTTTTGACTTTTTTCTTTGTTGAAGTACTTTAAGAGTTTACGCACAAATGAGACGCGTTTTTCAAAAAGTGTTCTGCGAATCAAAATTTATTGTTTTTTACTAACAAAATAAAAGTGGTTCGCCCAGCGTAATTTAGTTTTAGTTTATTTAATAAGTTGAATGGATAAATGTGTAATTCGTCACATTGAATGAAATTATATTTAATAGCCAAACGCTTAGACACACCACATAGTAAAATTTAACTGATAAAAATTATAGTGGTCATTTATGGTTTTTATAGTTAGTTCAAGCCTCAATTTGTGGGTTTAATAACGTAATACTCTCTGCAAATGTTTAGCTTAAAACGCCGTGTGAAGTTACAAAGTGCTAATTAGCGATAATTATTAAATATTTTTAAGTAACGCGAAGGGGTACGGTTTAGTCCTAGCATACTAACTGATCACTTGATTTTTACATAAATTGCAATTTCGAGATTCGAAAATCAAATTGAGTAATTTTTGTTTCCCATAAACAAGCCAGGATGTTGATTAGAATCCGGCATATTTTATAAGTGTTCGGAGATATGCTTGTGAACTTAAGGTTATCCAGCTTTGTATAATCGAAATTACTATCATTCGCTAAAAATATATAAAATAGGGTGAAGGGTAATGAATACACTCATCAATATACATGTACAAGTAGAGAAAACTAATTAGCAAACTCCCCCAGTGGATTTTGTTGGGGCAATTTTATATCTGTAATGTAGGAGATGCAGTTTAATAGCAGTAAGTTTTCAGTTACGAAAATAAAATGATCCAAACTGAATTCCCGATTTCTTATGGCGATGATCTTCAAACGCTGTTAGACTACAATTTGGGTCAAAATATGAATGACACAAACGCCATTCTAGGGTTTAGTTTTACAAATCTAAACCTCTTTGATAGAATTATAAAAATGTAAGTATTTCACAGAAATTGATGGAAATGCCCTTAAACCACTTCAATTTGTTCGATAATCGCACGTTTAAGATGGTGAGTCGTGCTTTCAAGAATATACGAACTAAAAAATATTATTTTTAGAGATACGTCATCAATGAGCATCATTATAAAATTGGTAGTCCTATTCTAGAAATAGGAGGCGAATCGACAATGACCGGTGTTTCCCTCTACATGGGTAGTATGGCAGAACTGTGTAAACAACATCATGGAATCATGATCGAAACCGAGCATCGGTATTATGGAAAGAGTTTACCGATTGGAAAGTAAGTTTTAAGTGTTCACCAATGACTTGTGTGATTCTGCCATATGAAACTAGGTTTTATTGGGTTTCAAATTTCACTTAAAAAATTGTGTAAAATTTTATGGACTTATGGCAAAATCTGGTATAACTATAGCAAGTTAATTATTATTTTCAATTTTATTCAATTAAAGAAAATTGAAATTAACCAGTTGATTATGAAACATTTTAATCAGTTCAAAATTTCATTTAAAAAATTATGTAATGCACATAATGCGATTGACTTAAAGGAGTAACTTTTGCATTGAATAATTATGGCAAAACTGGTTCAATCAAAGCTGATTAAACATTAATTTTTAATTTTATTCAATTAAAAATTTTTTTTATAATTAAAAAAATTGAAATGAACCAGTTGACTATCAAACATTTTAATCAGTTTGAAATTCCACTTAAAAAAATTGTGTAATGCACATCATGTGATTAGCTTAAAGGAGTAAAATTTGCATTAAGGAATTATGGCAAAATCTGGAATAATTTTAAATTAAAAATTAACCTTTACTTTTAATAAATTAAAGAAAACTGAAATGAACAAGTTGAATATCAAACAATTTATTCGGTTTCAAATTACACTTAAAAAATGATGTAGTCAACATCATGTGATAGGAGTTAAAGGAGTAAAATTTGCATTAAGGAATTAAGGCAGAATCTGGAATAATTATTTTAGATTAAAATTAACTTTTAATTTTAATTAATTAAAGAAAACTAAAATGAACAAGTTAAATATCAAACATATAATTCGGTTTCAAATTACACTTTAAAAAATGATGTAGTCAACATCATGTGATTAGCTTAAAGGAGTAAAATTTGCATTAAGGAATTATGGCAAAATCTGGAATAATTTTTAAATTAAAAATTAACTTTTACTTTAATAAATTAAAGAAAACTGAAATGAACAAGTTGAATATCAAACAATTTATTCGGTTTCAAATTACACTTAAAAAAATGATGTAGTCAAGATCATGTGATAGGGTTAAAGGAGTAAAATTTGCATTTAGGAATTAAGGCAGAATCTGGAATAATTATTTTAGATTAAAAATTAACTTTTAATTTTAATTAATTAAAGAAAAATAAAATGAACAATTAAATAACAAACATATAATTCGGTTTCAAATTACACTTTAAAAATGATAGTCAACATCATGTGATTAGCTTAAAGGAGTAAAATTTGCATTAAGGAATTATGGCAAAATCTGGAATAAATTTTTAAATTAAAACTTAACCTTTACTTTTAATAAATTAAAGAAAACTAAAATGAACAAGTTGAATATCAAACAATTTATTCGGTTTCAAATTACACTTAAAAAAATGATGTAGTCAAGATCATGTGATTGGGTTAAAGGAGTAAAATTTGCATTAAGGAATTATGGCAAAATCTGGAATAATTATTTTAGAATAAAAATTAACTTTTAATTTTTTAATTAATTAAAGAAAACTGAAATGAACAAGTTGAATATCAAACAATTTATTCAGTTTCAAATTACACTTAAAAAAATGATGTAGTCAACATCATGTGATTGGGTTAAAAGAGTAAAATTTGCATTAAGAAATTTTGGCAAAAACTGGAATAATTATTTTATATTAAAAATTAACTTTTAATTATATTTAATTAAAGAAAACTGAAATGAACAAGTTAAATATCAAACAATTTATTCGGTTTCAAATTACACTTAAAAATCATGTACTCAACATCATGTGATTGGGTTAAAGGAGTAAAATTTACATTAAAAAATTATGGCAAAATCTGAAATAATTATTTTAGATTAAAAATTCACTTTTAATTTTTTAATTAATTAAAGAAAACTGAAATGAACAAGTTAAATATCAAACATTTTATTCGGTTTCAAATTACACTTAAAAAAATGATGTAGTCAACATCATGTGATTGGTTTAAAGGAGTAAAATTTACATTAAAGAATTATGGCAAAATTTGAAATAATTATTTTAGATTAAAAATTTAAAATTAACTTTTAATTTTAATTAATTAAAGAAAACTGAAATGAACAAGTTAAATATCAAACAAATTATTCGGTTTCAAATTACACTTTAAAAAATGATGTAGTCAACATCATGTGATTGGGTTAAAGGAGTAAAATTTGCATTAAGGAATTATGGCAAAATCTGGAATAATTATTTTAGAATAAAAATTAACTTTTAATTTTTTAATTAATTAAAGAAAACTGAAATGAACAAGTTGAATATCAAACAATTTATTCAGTTTCAAATTACACTTAAAAAAATGATGTAGTCAACATCATGTGATTGGGTTAAAATAGTAAAATTTTCATTAAGAAATTTTGGCAAAATCTGGAATAATTATTTTAGATTAAAATTAACTTTTAATTTTATTTAATTAAAGAAAACTGAAATGAACAAGTTAAATATCAAACAATTTATTCGGTTTCAAATTACACTTAAAAAAATCATGTAGTCAACATCATGTGATTGGGTTAAAGGAATAAAATTTACATTAAAAAATTATGGCAAAATCTGAAATAATTATTTTAGATTAAAAATTAACTTTTAATTTTTTAATTAATTAAAGAAAACTGAAATGAACAAGTTAAATATCAAACAATTTATTCGGTTTCAAATTACACTTAAAAATGATGTAGTCAACATCATGTGATTGGGTTAAAGGAGTAAAATTTGCATTAAAACATTATGGCAAAATCTGAAATAATTATTTTAGATTAAAATTAAAAATTAACTTTTAATTTTATTTAATTAACGAAAACTGAAATGAACAAGTTAAATATCAAACAAATTATTCGGTTTCAAATTACACTTAAAAAATGATGTAGTCAACATCATGTGATTGGGTTAAAGCAGTAAAATTTCCATTAAAGAATTATGGCAAAATCTGAAATAATTATTTTACATTAAAAATTAACTTTCAATTTTAATTCATTAAAGAAAACTGAAATGAACAAGTTGAATAACAAACAATTTATTCGGTTTCAAATTACACTTAAAAAAATGATATAATGTTAACATCATGTGATTGGGTTAAAGCAGTAAAAATTTGCATTAAGAAATTATGACAAAATCTGAAATAATTATTTTAGATTAAAAATTAACTTTTAATTTTAATTAATTAAAGAAAACTGAAATGAACAAGTTGAATATCAAACAATTTATTCGGTTTTAAATTGCACTTAAAAACATGATGTAGTTAACATCATGTGATTGGGTTAAAGCAGTAAAATTTGCATTAAGGAATTATGGCAAAAACTGGAATAATTATTTAAAATTAAAAATTAACTTTTAATTTTAATTAATTAAAGAAAACTGAAATGATTACATTGATTACAAAATGGATTAAAGAATTTTCTTAAATTAGACTTAGGTGTAATAAAAATTGTATTTTACTTTTATTTTCCAAAAATATAGTTCTGGCACATTTTGGGCTCATTTCGTAAACAGCTATTCAACAGGGTATTCCGCTGAGTAATTTTTCAGGCTACATCTCATTAACAATTTTTTTAATAATCACCTTGTATATTGTATTATAATTTTGGACGTAATGTTTCATAATCTATCTCACATTTTTTCAAAAATTAAATCAGTTTATAAATAATGAAGAAAATGCTTTTTAAATTGTTAATCGAGTAAGCCATGATTCGATATGTTGTTCCTAAGAAACAAGTAAGTTTTATTTTACTTGTCAATTTTAAAACTTTGATGTTTGCAATAAAAATAGTACAGCATATCAAACCATGACAATCTAGATTGCATATAGAACTTCAATAGAAATGTATAGCAACAATATTGTGCACAACTTCTTGCCAATATAGATCCAAAAATTTTCAGCAGTGTTGATCAAGCAATATTTAATCATTGCAACTCAAGACAATATTGACGCAACAACTTTTAACATTTTTTTATTAATCTTAGTTCAACAACTCTTGCCAATATTGACTCAACAACAAACAATGTTGATCGATTACCCATAACAATTTTGGTTCCGTAATTCATGTCAATATTGATCCAAAAACTGTTAAAAATTTTAATCTCACAAGTTTTATCATTATTGGTTCTACAACTTTTGTCAGTATTGATTCAACACCTTTTAGTAACGATGATTTAATTACTTTACTCAGTTTCACAATTCTTGCCAATTACGATCTAACAATATTCTTAAGAATATTGATCCAACATCTTTTAGCAATATTAATGTAACAACTTTTATCAATATTACTCTTACAAATATTGCCAATATTATTGTAACAATTTTACAAATTCAAATACTGTTATCGATCATTGACCTACAACTCTTGTCAATATTGACCCAATAACAATGTTAATCTCAAAACTTTCATCAATCTCGGTTCCGCAACTCATGCCAATATTGATCTTACGACTAATAACAATATTAAATCTCATATCGTTTTATGATTATTGATTTTACATTTTTTGTCAATATTGATTCAACAACTTTTATGAAAATTTATTCCTAAATTTATATTAATTAACTACTTTTATCGCCATTGGTTTCACAATATTTACCACAACTTTTGTCAGCATTGATTCAACAACTTAAAAAAATGATTCTACAATTTATATTAACAACTTTTAGTATCAATACTTTCATCAGCTTTGGTTTCCCAATTATTACCCTTTATGATCTACCACCTTCTAGGATAGTTGATTTTGATTAATATTTTTTTACAAATCTTGAAAATATTAGTGCACCATTTTTAGCAACATTAATCAAAAAATTTTAGCAATGTGAATACCTAACTTTTATCGATCATCGGCCTACAACTCATGCCAATATTGATCCAACTACTAATGAGTATATTGATCTCAAACGTTTATCATTATTGGTTCTACAACTTTTGTCGATATTGATTCAACAACCTTTATGAAAATTGATGCCATTTATGTTAATTAACAATTTTTAATAACAATGATTCAAATACTTTTATCAACCTTGCAGTTATAATTCATATCAATTATGATCTAACACCTTCTAATAAAGTTGATTTAATATTTTTTTACGATGTTTGAAAATATTAATCCACCATCTTTCAGCAATATTAAACTAACAGCTTTTAACAATGTTGGTCTTACAAATATTGCTAATATTATCCAAAAATTTTTAAGCATTATTGGCCTAATAATCATTAGCAATATTGATATAAAACTTTTATCGATCTTGGTTTTGCAACTATTGCCAATATTGACACAGCAATTTTAAAAATGTTGATCGAAAAACGTTTTTCAATGTTTCTTCTGCAACTTTTGTCAGTATTAACTCAATAACTTATAGCAATGTTAATCGACAACCGCAACTGTTGTCAATATTGATCCCACAACTAATATCAATATTAAACTTACAAATGTTATGACTTTTAGTTCTACAACTATTACCATTATTATCACAACAACTTTAGCAATCACCGCCAATAAAGCACATCAGATACGCAGAGTCGATATCACGTGAATGAACAAGAGTGTCTCGCTCTCACATGGGCCATAGAAAAGTACCGCGCTTATTTACAAAATTCACACTGCGAAGGAATAGCCGAGCTCTTCTCGGACTCGACCGCATTAAAGGACAGAATCTTGACGGGAAAGTAACTACGGCGGAATATTTTCGCCCTAAATGAATTCTCTAGAATACTCATTACCGACAACGGGTCACAGGTTGCATCAATGTGTCTACAATAGAAGACTCCGGTTTACCACCGGGAAACGAGTCTGGTAAAAAGACGAAACCAGGAACCGTGCTCTCTGAATTATTTTGTTCAACCGTACTCAAAATCTAGACATATATCAAAATATTGAACTAAGTTATTTCAAGCTATTCTACAATCTGTATTGTCTATAGAGATTATCCATCACACCTCGGTCAGTTGTAATTCGTATCCTTGATGTTCTAGAGATCATGCTGTCAAGGATTGTAATTTGACTTACTTGAAGTGTGTGACTGCTGTGGTAATTCCATTTATACCCGAAATTTATGTGCGTCATACCGCTTGGGAACGCTATTATATAGGATACAGGAAAAAGCAGCAGTTGTTGAAATCTGAGTTGCTAGGAGAGGAGTAGCTTCAGTCCAAGTACTATGCCTATTTCATGCTTTAATAAAAAATATGTGACTCTAGACAAAAAAACTTATCGAGTTTTTTACTACTGCAGTACAAAGATAACATTGCTAGTTCATCTAATTCTGTTATGTCAATGAGTGCCCTTATTGGCACTTGTTCTTTGTCTTCTTCTAGATTATCTTTCTCACTCAACAAAATTGCGAGCTCATTTCCTCAAACTCATCTGTTTGGTACTTTTTATATTCCTCCATCAATGACATTGCCAGCATACGAAATTATTATTAAGAAAATAGAATCCCTATTTTATAGGTATCCTGGGTATGTACTGCTTGTAATTGATGACTTTAACATCAAGAGTATGTTACAGTTTGTTATTGTCAAAAATTTATTTTAAAATAAATTTGTAGTCGTTTCGAAGCACCACCCGATAGCTACTGTAGATGAGGGGTCGTGAGCAATTTTTAGCGATGGAGTAGTAGAAAAGATGCTTCAAGCCTAAGATGCGCCACCGTACAGTTACAGTTATCAGACCTAAGCTCGTTTTCAGATACATTTCATTTTTGTTTTGTTTTGAAGACTGCAATGTTAAGTCTATTTAGACTGGTATTGCTAAATGGTTTAAATAAATTAATACCTAAACAATAAACATGTAACAACTTACTTCTTAATACTAGAAAAAGTGAAGTCGCACTGCAATCGCCATTTCATTAAAATTCCAAAGAGTATCTTGAGAACTGAAGCTCGAAGGACCATGTTAATTACAATAAATCGATTTTGTTCTTTTTCTTTATTTGTAATATATTAAGTTTCTACATCCGCCTTACATCAAAGAATCTACACACACAGGGTGGCCCATTAGTGTGTGGAAATGCAATAACTTACTTAGTATAAAATATTAAAAAACGACAGTACGACTTATGTCGGTTTGTTTTGATATTTTTTAACATTACCGTCATCTCGTTGTTGAATATTTTTCAATCATACACTAAAAATGCAATTTTCTTAAAAACAGTCAATTTTAGAGACTATATTGTAAAGACGTAATTTGAAGGAATAAAATAGTTTTATAAGATGGTAAAATAATATACTGGGTGTTCTATTTAAAAAAAAGGAGTTTTGGCTAATTGAAATCTCCTGAATTAATGCTTATCTGAAAACACCCCCGAACCCCAAATGAAACTTCTACTACGTTCAGACATTTCAGCCATCCTTTACCTTCGTAATTACCAAATAAGTTTACTTACTTATCACTAATAACGTTTACTAGGTAGCATTTATAGTGCACCAATTATCGTCAAATCTTCATACTTTTCGCTACAACTTGGCAACGTCACAATTTATGGGAAAATAAAAGACAGGACTACATGCATAATTTTAAGCTGAACTCGAATATACAGGGTGTTCTATTTGAAAAAAAACTTACTTCGTGCTGTCTCGCTTAAGCTCAACACCCTGTATATCTCAAAATATTTTAGAAATGTATATCTGCGCATATAAACAACTTTTATTTGAAAATTTTTTTTTAATATATTATACTAAGTAAGTTATTGCACTTCCACACACTAATGGGCCACCCTGTATATAACAATAATCAAACAAACAATGTCAGATTTTAACATACTAATTTGTAACTAAAAAGTCGTCTATCAAGTGATTTTTTAAACTATATGAAAAGTTGCAACGATAATGGCACGTTTTTCTTTGGAATGGTTTTTTACGTGTGTCCGCAGCCTAGATTTGATGTGGGTTTTGTAGTTGTCGTTCATCTGAATGTTTCTTCAAATGCACTGTTAAATTATTTGGAAAGTTACAACAATAATAGATTACATTTAAAGAGTTTTTCAGTGGAGTGGATCTTTATGTATCTCTGCAACCTAAATTTCAAGGGCGTTTTGTAATCGCACTTGTCACAACTAAAAAGTCATTCATTTGAATGTTTCGTCAAATGATGTTTTTTTAAACCAGTTGAAAAATTACAAGAATAATCGCACAGATTGCATTTAAAGGGTTTTTCTGTCAAGTGGATATTTTTGTGGGTCTTTAAACTAAATTTGATGGCGGTTTTGTAGTCGCACTCGTCACAACTAAAAAGTCGTTCACCTAAATGTCTCTTCAGTTTTTCAGTACAGTGGATCTTTTTGTGTCTCTGCAACCTAAATTTCAAGGGCGTTTTGTAATCGCACTTGTCACAACTAAAAGGTCGTTCATTTGAATGTTTCGTCAAATGATGTCTTTTTAAACTAGTTGAAAAATTACAAGAATAATCGCAAAGATTGCATTTAAAGAGTTTTTCTGTCGAGTGGATATTTTTGTGGGTCTTCAAATTAACTTTGATGGCGGTTTTGTAGTCGCACTCGTCACAACTAAAAAGTTGTTCGTCTGAATGTTTCTTTAAGTGCAGTTTTAAACCAGTTTTTACATTACAAGAATAATCGCACAGATTACATTTAAAGGGCTTTTCAGTGGAGTGGATATTTATGTGGCTCTGCAAGCTAGATTTCAAGAGCGTTTTGTAATCGCACTTGTCACAACTAAAATGTCGTTCATTTGAATGTCTCTTCAAGTGCAGTTTTAAACTACCTTTTAAATTGCAAGAATAATCGCACATATTGCATTTAAAGGGTTTTTCAGTAGAGTGGATATGTTTGTGGCTCTGCCACCTAGATTTCAAGGGCGTTTGGTAATCGCACTTGTCACAACTAAAAAGTCGTTCACCTAAATGTCTCTTCATATGCACTTTTAAATACTTTGGAAGGTTACAACAATAATCGCATAGATTACATTTAAAGAGTTTTTCAATGGAGTGGATCTTTTTGTGCATCTGCAACCCAGATTTCAAGGGCGTTTTGTAATCGCACTTGTCACAAATAAAAGGTCGTTCATTTGAATGTTTCGTCAAATGATGTTTTTTTAAACTAGTTGAAAAATTACAAGAATAATCGCACAGATTGCATTTAAAGGGTTTTTCTGTCAAATGGATATTTTTGTGGGTTTTTAAACTAAATTTGAAGGCGGTTTTGTAGTCGCACTCGTCACAACTAAAAGTCCTTCATTTGAATGTTTCTTCAAGTGCAGTTTTAAATTAAGTTTTAAATTACAAGAATAATCGCACAGATTGCATTTAAAGGGTTCTTCTGTCGAGTGGATATTTTTGTGGATGTTCAAATTAGATTTGATGTGTTTTGTGTTAATCTTCGAGCTCATCTTTGAATGAATTTTTACATCACTGCTATTAGTAGGAGAAACAATTTTATGAACTTTCAACATATGAGATTTCAAACTACGTTTAGAGTGTGCGTCGAAATCGCATACTTCACACACTAATGGTTTAATTTTTTTATGAATCTTAAAATGAGTTTTCAACTTAATTTTACTGGTAGTCTGATAACCGCAATCGTGACATTCGAATAAACATTTACTAGTTTGCGATACTTGCAGAGAACTCTCTTCAAATTGTGCATCAAACATATGCTGATCTAAGGAACGACTTTCGGCATAAGTAAAGCTAGAAACTTTACATTGTAAATGTTCAGTTACAGAATGTTCTTGTTTGTGATTTGTTAATAAAGAATCATCGGGAGTTGTGTAACTACACTGATTACATTTAAAACGGTGGATGAAAATATGATCGGTTAAATTTTTTTTGTCATTAGTGCCGTAATTACATTGATAACAATAGAGAATGTTTACCAAACGACGTTCTTCTATAATCAAAGGGATGTCGGTGTTAAAAACTACACAATCATTATCGACAATCTCAAGGAAGTCCTGTTTCGTTTCTTCTTCAAACGGAGGTGGATGTAATTGAGTATTCAAATGGTAGACTGTGTCAATTTCTATCTTACATTTGTTGCATGCGATTGGGTTGTCTGTAATGCTCAGTTCCTGCAATAAAATTAAAACAGTAGCGTAATAGGTCAACACTTAATGAATCAATACTTACTTGTTCCGAAGGAAACTCTGACTTCGGTATTAAATCGTTGTTAAATTCCAGTTCTTGATTAATTGCTTCTAAACAAATTAAGCATTTTGTTGTCATGATATTCGATATTTGACCAAAAAGAAAAAACGACCCGCAACTGGCACTTAATGTGTGGTTATGGGTATTCCAGTGGCGGAACATTCGCCCACGGACCACACATAAGCTGCTTTAATAATAATAATAAATGAATTTATTTCCAGAAAATTAACAAAGAATTTTATAGGAATTTGTCAAATAGTATCATTTGTAAATATAAAATGAATAATATAAAAATTAAATAAGACTTATACTTATATTAAACCCGAAATAGAACTCACTAAGGTTATAAATACATTTGTCTATGAGCTATAGATCTTTAATTCCTTCTTAAACACAGCAATGCTAGAGCTAAACTTCACTGCATCAGGTAAACAGTTAAATAGTTTAAGACCCAGATTATTAGGCGAGTTTACCGCTACCAAAGTTTTATGTTGTGGTATATGAAAATAATTTTTGTTACTATTGACATAACCGCAAAGTTCAAAAATATATAGACACGGAAGTGTTAACACTTTTAATTGGCTAAAAATAGGTTTACAACTTTGCATTCTAGAGGCGCCAACTATACATCTCAATGTACGTATTTGTATTATAAAAACCAATTTAGATGAGGAGACGATCCCCAGAAACAAATACCTTCCCTAATACGAGATTCAACACAAGCGTGATATAAACATATAGTAGCTGTTGTACTGTAAGTACAGTTTTGAGATTGCTTAACATATATACAATCGAGTTATTTTTTTTTGATAAGATGTGCGCAATGCATTCTCCAACTTAAGCACTTATCAATATGGAGACCTAAAAATTTGACACTTTTATAAGATGCAATTGTTTTACCCTGTATGTGAAGGTTAAGGTCATTGCTAATACTTTGTCTGTTACAAAATCTAACTGTACAGGTTTTGTCTGAATTCAGCAGAATTAAACGAGAGCTGACCATTGACTTAAATTTTCTAAGACATAATTACATTGTTGTTCTAAAACAGTGTCACACTTGTTAGATATAACTAAAGAAGTATCATCTGCATAAAGCGTAGTATGTGCAGATGTAGTAACCTTGTCAATTTCATTGATATAAAGTATAAAAAGAAGAGGACCTAAAACGGATCCTTGAGAAACACCTACTTTTATATCGTTATATTCCGAAGTTACTTTTAATGAACTCAGCTAGTTAGCAGCTAGATCCACAATACCATATTTGGTCAATTCGGTCAGTAAAATGTCAAAGTCAACGCACGAATCTCAGATCAGCTCAGCTCACTTCAGTGCGATTCAGTTCCGGGTACGTTCTTTTTTCAACGACTCACTTTAAATAAAGTGAGATTTTTTACCTCATCCTCGCCCCAACTGCACCACCTCGTTAGGAAGCTCAGAAAGTAGGTTAGTTGTTGAGATTAGACTCAGTTAGTGGAATAGATGCAGAATTGTAGTGGAATAGTTGAGCTGAGATACTCTGATCAAATACAGCTGCTCACTTTTCAGTTGAAAAAAAAGAACGTACCTATAGATAGACTAGAAACAATATTACCGACAACATGTTTGAAATATTTGTTATGTAGGTGACTTAAGTCTTTTGAGAACATTGTAAAAGTAAAATGCAACGTTTATTATTGCCCATAAAACCAATGTAAATCGTAGTAAAAAATGTTGTCAACAGATAGCACTTATATCTGTAATTTTTGGGAGATTTTCACCATTCCAAAGAATTCTTTTCTGTTTTGGGTGTTAGTTTTATGTCTTCTGATTTATTTAAGAGTTTGGTTGCAGTGGCTGTAATACTTACAGTACAATCTGTTTCATCATAGTATCATTCCCCTTTGAGTTTTGCAGGTATATGGTCCGGCCACCAATTCAATAATTTACTGATGGTAAAAGTACATTACCTTATTACACAAACATCAATAGCAATCCTTGCATCACCCAGTTATGCAAAAGTTCCCCTGAATGCAAACACGCTGAAACTTCTCACTCTATAGCGAGTATGAATAATAAAATAGTCTTGGTCGCAAGAGGATCCAATCACTGTATAGTCCTATAACATACATCAAGTGATACACGAAAGCACGATACACATACTGTACTGGATCAGCAAATAAGGGGGAAGGAAGTGTTCTGCCTCTGGTCATCTAAGCTCGAAGCCGCGCTTCCCCAGAGAATAGATAGAAAAACTTGGTCGCAATACTCGCCTCGGTTATATAAAGTCTTGTTGTCAGTATCCGCCTCGGTTCCACGCTCGATCGAAGCCGCGCTTCACCGACGGATATATAAAGTCATGTGGTGAATATTTGCCTCGGTTCCACGCTCGGCTCAAAGCTGCGCTTCCGTGACAAATATATAAGGTCATGTTGTAAATACTTGCTTCTGTTCCACGTTCGGCGCGAGGCCGCGCTTCCCCGACGAGTATATATTGAAATGAAAATTGGTATTCGTCGTTGTACCTCTAGCGTGACAGATGACTTTCATAGTCACGTAGCGTATTATGCAAATTACTGTAAACTTAAACATACAGTGTGGTATGAACTGGACAACCAAGCTATTGTTCTCTAAAACAAATAGACTGTCTGAGCATCGTGAGCAGTACAGCAGACACCCTGTCTACATGCTTCTAACAAACTGTAAACGAGCAAAAACACCTATCACGTGCACACACCACTCGTAACACCTACAACTCAAATATCAAACATGATCATTCAATTCGTCAGAATGTCCCATCCTGTAGACCTTTGGTATAGGAGCCTACCATAACAGTCCCTTCGCCCAAATCAGAAATCTAGCCCCAAATCTCGCCGCTCCAGCCAGGATATTACGCCTGTGATGCGGTATATGCTAGCGACAACATCTCACTTACTCTGTCTTTATGGGTAAGCGAAAGGAACTATTCATTATTTGATCTAGTTCATAAAATGTAAAGGAAGTCAAAAGACTGTTAGCGGTTATCATCATTCGCCCGTCACCAAAGACAGCCATACTTGGACGTAAAGTCGTTTCCACATCGACACTAAACTCGCCCAACAAAAAGGCAACTTATGCTTTGTACCTTAACACAAATCAATAATAACCGCGAACTGTTCAGAAATGCCAATGATATCACTAATTTGTAAACATCCTTTGAATTACAAAAAAAAAACATTTTTATTTAGTACTTCAACTTGTTTTGATCATGATCTAATAAATTAAAATTTTGCATAATATTATTCGTAAATGTATGCATCGGCTGTTCCCTAATTTGTTTTTATTTGTTTCGTTGTTTTCTCATTCCATATTCCTTAAGAACAAAACCCTCCTACAACTGCATGGTACCCCTCAGCTAATATTTAATTAAACATTTTGTTACGGTTTTATTTTCAAAGGTAAAACGTATGGCAAGAGCCTTCTTAAAAACGTGTGTCGTGTGTAGCACGTTACGACGAAAGTCGAATTTGCCGCGCATGTTGCTAATTTTCGATTGGTGGAAATAAAATGAACAAAAGTTTCGGAGACGATCAGCGTACATTTTCTTCTTCTTTTCTACATGGGTGTTTTAGCGTGCCTCTTTTACCCATAAATTATTACTGTGTGTTTCAAGATTTCCAAGTCGAATTAGTGTTTAAATTTAAATCCGGCCGCATTCACCCACGTGCGTTGGCCTTATATTTTCATCGTGTATTACACCTGGATACAGTGTGGTGGTGCTGGAATTAAGAACCTTTCCTTATAAAACTTCACGACTACCATGGTTTCGCATTCAGTTAAGCTGCAAACAACCGGTGGACACTACGGTTTGCAGGGGTCGTTCATGCTGCATAATTTGTACTTCAAGGGAACATATTCACCTTCCGTTCTTCGCTACATACCTCCCATAAGGGAAATCCTGGAGTTACCTACTTTCTGGAGCTGTCGAATACTGTCGCTAGCAGGAACTTTCATTCTCTGAACTACATACTACAGAATACAGCTAAGTTTTAATGTTTAAGTAACCTATTCAATATCAATGCGTATGAAGCTCACGTACATGTGACATAGTACGGTTTGATCTCTAATACTTAAGCAAATTTTTATTCGGGGTAGACTTCACATCCGACGTTTGGTTTTGTTTTTAATCAGCTCAATACGAGCTCGGGCGCTTTACATAGGGCGGTTGAATCTATAACAAAAGGCCTTTTGGGTTGGCAGGAGGTACTTACATTTTTAATCCGAGTTTAAGTTAGTTTTAAGTCACCGTGTGTAAGTGACGTGTGTAAGCAGAGCTTTCTTAGTAACCAATCCTCAATTGGAACGCTAACTTGAATTTGGGTGTAGCTTTATTTATTGTTGTTGGTAACGCTCTCTATTTCTGTCGCATTTTTATTACTTTAAGATTTATTTGCTGGAATTGTCTGTTTGTCTCTCTAATTTGTGTTCGTTTTAGCGTATTAGACCTTAAGTAAAACCTGTTGATCTCCTGTTGGTCGGTTTTATTTCTTTCTATTACCCAGCAGGTGGCGCTTTGTTAGGCAGCAGTGTATTTCTTTACAGTTCTTCAAGGACCCCCACTGTCCTTCTGACTCTGTTTTTCTCTTGAATTAATTTTAGGACTTCTTTTGGTAGTTGAGAATAATTTGGTTTAGTTTGGCAATGATAGCCCAGATAGCACCAAATATCTACTGAATATTCTGTAAATGTCCATGAAGAATATATATATATTCTAATTATTACTCGAATATTTATAGAATATTTAAGTACTTTGAAGTATATTCTTAAAATATATAAATATCTTATAATAAAAATATTATTTATGTATTATTCTTATAATATTCCAGAATAATTATAGATTGTTCTTAAAAATATGATATACGACTGTTAGCTTATAAGTTAAATATTATTGTCGACTTTACTATTCACATTTATTATAATCATAAAATAGTAATTTCAAAATTAAATAAGTTAATTATTGCGCCCCAATTTGGTCACTTTCTAATTTGTTTCCATCTACATTTGCAGGTATTTTAGTATTTAGTTGTTTCAATTGTGTTGGTAACATGTATGTCACGCGACCACTCGCCACTTTCACATGAATGCAATGTTCCGCCAAACTGAAGGTGAGATTTTTCCTTACTGTTCTTTGTTCTGTGAGGTACTTTTTTTTGTTAAGTTTGTCCCTGGAGTTATTTTAAATACGTAATTTAATACTGAACTGTTTAAAGTATAAAGTGAGACGTTCGTACATACTAGTTTCAAAAGGGTAAGGTTAGAAAATTACCCTGCTTCTATATTTAAGGTATTACATTATCAGAGTATGTAATTAAATTTATATATCAAGAATGCCAAAAAGCGCTGGCAATAAACGTCAATTTAGACGAATTTATGTACTGATAACGTTATTAAATACGATATTATTACTAGGTCAGATGATGTGAAAGGTGCGTGCACTTCATGTTGCAATTCACTTTTTATATCGGCTAAAGCATTGGCTAAAGACAATAGTTTCACAAGGAGTTCAATAACAACTAGAATCAATAACTGAATTTATAACTTTTAATTTATCCCATCAAGTTGGTAAACATTTTCAACAGATAGTGCTTCCAATTAACGTTGACGAGCTGAGTGAACTTAACAGTTTTCCTTTAGATCCTAGAACTTTGTTAAAAACAAAAAGAAATATTAAATTGCGTGTGGTCTCTCCGGGACATTATTATCATTTTGGTGTTGTCAAAGCAATTGAAAAAAAAACTTTTAAGTTTGGGTGTAAAATTATTGAATTCGGAGCTGAAAGTTAGTTGTAATATCGACGGGTTACCTTTGTTTGTAAGTAGTCGAAGACAATTTTAGTGTCGACTCGTGAAAACGTTCACGTACGTAAATGTAAGCAACTTTTGCCGACAGGTATGTAAAGCAGTTACATAGTCGATCCTTCAATAATTATAGCCAACATAACAGTTGGCAAGTATAAAAATTTCGAATCGCCTGCAGTAAAGTACGCAAGTGGTTGTACAATAGCAAACAAACACTGAGAATCACCCGACAGCTGTTTCGTCCTTTTGAGACTCATCGGGAGTGAGAGAACTCGAGTGTAAGTTCACGATTGTACAAACGCGCGCTGTCGACTATATGCCCTACTGGAGAGATCATAATATTTAAACGATAACTTTTTCGACATCTAGTGTCGACTCGTGAAAGCGTTCACGTACGTAAATGTAAGCAACTTTTGCCCCGCATGAGGCTATGGGTGCTGTCCGATCTCTTCTAAAGATTGGAATCGCGGTATATTAAATCGTTCATTAGGTATTAGATGTATTTCGCTTATGCATGTAATATCAATGTGGTTGTTAGCCAGAAAGATCATTAATTCAGAGCGTTTTGGTTTAATGCCGCCACCATTCCAGCTGGCGAGTGTTAAGTTACGGTAGTTTGATTGTCTACGAGGCATTGTTGAATAATGTTGGTATGAGCATGAGAAGGGTGTTTGAAGTTCTGAGGCGAGGTTGAGTTTTGGGGAAGGGTACTGAATTAGATGAGTATGGGAGTGGTGGAAAGGTTTCTGGAGTGTAGGTATACGGCTTATTGCGATTTTCAGAAATATAACGGTTATTATTTACTTCGTGCTAGATTTTTTGGAAGTAAAGGCAGCCTCTGTAATTGGCTGGATGCTCGCCGTCACAGTTTACACATAGAGGTTTTTGTGCAGTCTTTATAATGGTGATTTTCCTTGCATTTAACGCATCTTAGAGTCAGCTTACAATAGTTGTTCGTATGTCCATAAAACTGGCATCGGGAGCATTGTGGGATGTCTGTCGATTTGCGTCTGGGTTCCACGCTAATGATGGAGTGAAGTAAGTAAATATTTGGTTTGCTTCCTCGGTTTTAGATAGGTCCACTGTGCATATAGGTATAGGATACTGAGATTTATTGTCGAGTCTGGCAAATTTGAAAATTGGGAGTTTAAGAGTTTGAAGCTTTTTATAAGTTCGTCTTATGTTATCGAGATAGGAACCCCAGGCCCGGGCGGCCTGAATTATCCATTTTCCATATAGTAAAACCTGAATCAGACAACAACGCGGAAACAAAACTTTTTGGACAATTTTCGGAAAATTGTTACTGTAAAATTCAAAATTGTTACACAAAGTGAAATGTAAAAAAATATTACCAATCTTGAGGTGCCTCCTCCTCCATCTTCTTGTTGAAGATTTTACCACATTTAAGAATTCCCGTGTGCTCTTTACACCTGATAGCACGTTGCACGGAGAATGATGTAACAAGGGCGACTTTCATACGCTACTACGCGTCTCGTAAGCACCCCACCTATTCGCTATCCAAGAAATAAACGCGTAGGCACCTTGTTTACCGACTACCACATACAAAATCACTCAGAAAGAAAATTTCTTTGAGGTTTTAACCAACTTTTTGGGCGTTTCGTTTATGCAGAATGTGCGCATTTACTAGCGAAGTGCCGAGTGACCAAACAAAAAACTCAGCTATCTCAAAGTTACGTAGTATTCTGCATCAAAATCGTACAATAACCGCAAAAACCAAATTAAGTTCAACGATCCACTTAAATACACTTCAATAAGAATACATTAAAAATTTTCCGACGACTCCCTGAATACACTAAGAGAGTATTCTATGCAGAGAAACGCACGTACCGTTCATAGAATTTGAAACAAACAAAAAATTTAAAAACTATTTTGTGCTAATTTTATTCCGAAGAAGACGAAAACCTCGCGTAAACAAAAAAATCAATGGAATAAAAAACTTGATTTTGTATCACTGATATTTGATAAATGTTTCCCCAAAGTATTTAGAAATTGCTTGGTTTCATCAATAAAAGGACTTAAAGTTTCCACTACGAATGTGTAACCATCCTCCATTATGCCTTTGTATTTACATTTCTTTTTAATTGCAGAATCATGTGCTATCAATCCGCAACTGTTGGTTGCGATTTCCACGTGACAGGGACAGAGAGTGTCACTACACGTCGGATCCCACACAAGGGGCTGGTCATCTTTCAAAAGAATGAGGGTGAACCCAGTCAGTTTTTGCAGTCATCTCGCGAGAGAAAAAAACTACATGTACTTGTAAAAGTAAATTAAAATTAACAAATAATGATTTCAACTGCATCTTTTGTGGGAAACGTTCATAATTAAGGTTGATGATCAAATCAAATTATTTGACCAACATCTGTGTTGAATTAAAGTTGATAAAATTTTTGCAAGGTGTTTGAAGCATGTGCTTGAAATTTATTGAATTAATATTTTTTTTAATTTGAAAAAAAGTAATCGATTTTGTTATTTTTCTTTATTAGTAACATATTAGATCAAAAAACATATATTTTGCATATTCACATCGATGTGCCCTCAAGTCCGAAAGTCTGCTAAAACTATCAACTAAATACTAAAACATACAGAAACCGACTATGTAAAATAACAATAATCAAACAAAACAATAATAATTTGTAACTAAAAAGTCGTTCATACTCAAGTGATTTTTTGAACTATACAAAAAAATTACAACGATAATAGCAAGCATTTTATTCAAATATTTGTCTTTGGGATGGATTTTTATGTGTCCGCAAATTAGATTTGATGGGGGTTTTGTCACAACTAAGAAGTACTTCCTTCATGTGAATGCTTCTTCAAGTGCAGTTTTAAAGCACCTAAAGAATTACCACAATAATCGACCAGATTGCATTTAAAAGGTTTTTCTGTCAAGTGGATATTTTTGTGGACCTTCTTAGTAAATTTGTGGGTGGTTTTGTAGTCGCATTTGTCACAACTAAGAAGTACTTCTTTCATCTGAATGCTTCTTCAAGTGCACTTTTAAATTTTCTGGAAAGTTACAACAATAGCCGCACAGATTGCATTTAAAGAGTTTTTCAGTGGAGTGGATATTTTTGTGCTTCTGCAAGCTATTTTTCAAGAGCGTTTTGTAATTGCACTAGTCACAACTAAAATGTCGTTCAATTAAATGTTTCTTCAAGTGCACTTTTAGACTAGATGGCACTTTACAACAATAATTTTCAAAATAGATTAGATCACAACTAAAAAGTTCTTTTTCTTTAGAATAGTTTTTTACATGTGTCCGCAGGCTAGATTTGATGTGGGTTTCGTAGTTTTGTTTAGGTTTTGATGTGGGTTTTGTGGATATTTTTGTGCATTTGGAAAAACTATATTTCAAGTGCTTTTTTTTATTGCACTTGTCACAACTAAAATGTCATTCATTTAAATGTTTCACAAGTGCACTTTTAAATTATCTGGAAAGTTACAACAATAGTCGCACAGATTGCATTTAAAGAGTTTTTCTGTCGAGTGGATATTTTTGTGGGTCTTCAAATTAACTTTGATGGCGGTTTTGTAGTCGCACTCGTCACAATTAAAAGTCGTTCACCTAAATGTCTGTTCATATGCAGTTTTAAATTCTCTGGAAGGTTACAACAATAAACGCATATATTACATTAAGAGTTTTTCAGTGGAGTGGGTGTTTTTGTGCATCTGCAACCTAAATTTCAAGTGCGTTTGGTAATCGCACTTGTCACAACTAAAAAGTCGTTCACCTAAATGTTTCTTAATATGCACTTTTAAATACTCTGGACGGTTACAACAATAATCGCATAAATTACATCTAAAGTTTTTCAGTGGAGTGGGTCTTTTGGTGCCTCTGCAACCTAAATTTCAAGATCGTTTTGTAATCGCACTTGTCACAACTAAAAGGTCGTTCATTTGAATGATTCGTCCAGTGATGTCTTTTTAAACCAGTTGAAAAATTACTCGAATAATAGCACAGATTACATTTAAAGGGTTTTTCAGTAGAGTGGATAATTATGTGCTTCTGCCAGCTACGTTTCAAGTGCGTCTTGTAATCGCACTTGTCACAACTAAAAGGTCGTTCATTTGAATGTTTCTTCAAGTGCTGTTTTAAATTATCTGAAGAATTACAAGAATAATCGCACAGATTACATTTAAAGGGTTTTTCAGTAGAGTGGATATTTTTGTGCCTCTGCAAGCAATGTTTCGAGCGCGCTTGGTAATCGCACTTGTCACAACTAAAAAGTCGTTCATCTAAATGTCTCTTCATATGCCCTTTTAAATACTCTGGAAGGTTAGAACAATAATCGCATAGATTACATTTAAAGAGTTTTTCAGTAGAGTGAATTTTTTTGTGCTTCTGCAACGTAGATTTCCAGCGCGTTTTGTAATCGCACTTGTCACAACTAAAAGGTCGTTCATTTGAATGTTTCCTCCAGTGATGTCTTTTTAAACCAATTGAAAATTTACCCGAATAATGGCACAGATTACATTTAAAGGGTTTTTCAGTCGAGTGGATATTTTTGTGGATGTTCAAACTACGTTTAGAGTGTGCGTCGAAATCGCATACTTCACACACAAATGGTTTATTTTTTTTATGAATCTTGAAATGAGTTTTCAACTTAATTTTACTGGTAGCCTGATAACCGCAATCGTGACATTCGAATAAACATTTACTAGTTTGCGATACTTGCAGAGAACTCTCTTCAAATTGTGCATCAAACATATGCTGATCTAAGGAACGACTTTCGGCATAAGTAAAGCTAGAAACTTTAGATTGTAAATCTTCAGTTACAGGGTGTTCTTGTTGGTGATTTGTTAATAAAGAATCATCGGAGTTGTGTAATTACACTGATAACATTTAAATCGGTGGGTGAAAATATGATCCGTTAAATTTTTTTTGTCATTAGTGCCGTAATTACATTGATAACAATAGAGAATGTTTACCAAACGACGTTCTTCTATAATCAAAGGGATGTCGGTGTTAAAAACTACACAATCATCATCGACAATCTCAAGGAAGTCCGGTTTCATTTCTTCTTCAAACGGAGGTAGATGTAATTGAGTATTCAAATGGTAGACTGCGTCAATTTCTATCTTACATTTGTTGCATGCGATTGGGTTGTCTGTAATGCTCAGTTCCTGCAATAAAATTAAAACAGTAGCGTAATAGGTCAACACTTAATGAATCAATACTTACTTGTTCCGAAGGAAACTCTGACTTCGGTATTAAATCGTTGTTAAATTCCAGTTCTTGATTAATTGCTTCTAAACAAATTAAGCATTTTGTTGTCATGATATTCGATATTTGAAGAAGTAGGAAAAAACGACCCGCAACTGGGACTTAATGTGTGGTTATGGGTATTCCAGTGGCGGAACATTCGCCCACGGACCACACATAGATAGACTAGCAATGTGTACAACTTTTATCATGCTCATTTAAATGATGGCGCTGCCCGCTTTAATTCATTAGAGTCCCTATAATACGCTAGAGTACTTCGATGAATGCGTCCATATCAATTTTACCCAAAATGGCGGATATAGTTAATTTTGTATTTTAAATTATGAGGTTGTCAAATGAGTATGAATACACGCAGTGCTAACGTAACCGTTGTTAGAGATACTATTAAATACGATGTCGTTAAAGCTTGTGTATACGGGTTGAACTGGATATATAGATTCGAACTCCGGCCAATACTTCAACTGATGTCGGAACTCTCACTGAGACTGCTGCTTTGTCACCTTTACTGTAGCTGTAACTACTTGACCGATTCTTGACTGACTTCTGTTATCGTACCTACTTCGTTTTATACGGGCGAAGTAGGTTTGTTTGCTTTGTCAGCATTTCCTTAATTGCAATCGTTTGTTTGAATTCCGCGTTTCCTTCGCAATATGCGGATGTAGGATTCGTGTTGTTTGCGATGGGGTTCAACCGGCAACCCCACATGAGTCCCTCCTTAGTGGTTGAATCCACGATCTTTTTATGGGCGCATTTTCTTGCCAACGTTGTGCATATTTTAAATGTTTTGGGAAGTGGACTCGCCTGCCGGATCGGGTGATTGTATGTGGCGCTTGGGTCGTGGCGGCGTTTTGTGGGGTTAGTGCGTCCGAGGTGGGTGTATTTGCGGAATTTCGCTGAGGTGTCGTTTCCTTGTTGTTGCCCTCTACGTAAGCTGGTTTGGTTCGGTCGATAAAGACGGTTGTTTCGCGGTTTCCTATCTGCAACGTTAATGTTTTGTCTCCGCGTTTAATGACTGGGAATGGTCCCTCGCAAGGTTACTCAAGCAGCGATTTAGCTGCGTCGCGGCGAAACAATACCTGTTTTATGATTTGCAGTTCTTGAATATGAACGTGCTTTGTTTAGTCGCGCTCTTGTTGGTGCTGTTGCGGATGATGCGTTTGGTACGCTCTCGTTAGCGCTGTTGCAGATGCTTCGGTTGAGAGGGTTTGTCGTTGCTGCTTTTCGTTTTGTTGCTGTTGATGCTCCAGAGGTGAATTTGTGCGTTACGTGTGCTGTATTCGACAACTTGTGTGCGCAAGCTCATTGCTTTGCGCATCCTGTATGCGACAGGCGAATAGACGTCAGAACCAGGCGTCCAAGCTTCGTGACGTGGGTAGACGAGCATGAGGTTCCAGTGCGGATGTACGTCGAATACTTGGATCTGTAGGTTCCGTGACGTGTGTGCCGGTGCGATTGATCGTTGACGGCTATGTCGTCGTGACGTAGTGTGCGTCATGATCGTTTGTTCCTCTGAAGCAGCGGTTGTGGTCGTTGCATTGGTCGTTGCGTTTCATCATGGCGGGATTTTCTTGGACGATGACGTTGATGAAACATCTTCGTTTGTAGTCCATCACCTCAAGTTCATGTGCGTTACATCATTGAATGAGGGGAACGTCGGTGCCTACGATGTCCATGGCGAACACAGCGATGGCACGCGTTGTGTTGGCGGTCATCGTCATGGCAGGCGTGATGTGACGGGCGGCGGTTGGGGCGGGAGCGAGCGTAGCGGGCCCAGTGGAGGTCATTTTCCCGTTCATGTCGTAGCGTAGGTATAAAAAAAATTTTCGCGATTATAACTGATGTTGTTGCCGTATTTCTCCTTGTCGAATGTTTGTCTTTCTCTGATTAGATCACGTCGGGGGGTCACCACTGTTGCGTTTAGGTGTATACTCTAGACGCCGGGTCGAACCAGAGAAAGAATTCGGAGTCGAGTCGGTTCTTACTAGCATTTATTATTTGCACATACCGTAATCGAGTTGCATTATTTACAATAATGAATGAAAGCGGTGTAGGTCAGCAACATAGTAATTAGCGTACCATATGCTGCGTGGTGATACCTGATCCCGTGGTATCACATATCACGCTGAAGATCGCAGGCCGGGTTGAACTGGATATATGGATTCGAACTTGGACCAATACTTCAACTGATGTCGGCGGAACTCTCACTGAGAGTTGTTGACTGCTCCTTTGTCACCGTTACTGTAGCTGTAACTACTTGACCGATTCTTGATTGACTTCTGTTATCGTACCTACTTCGTTTTATACATGCGAAGTAGGTTTGTTTGCTGTGTAAGCAAGGTCGTTAAGAAATGCTGTCAGCATTTCCTTAATTGCCATCGTTTGTTTGAATTCCGTTATTCAAAGAAAACTTATACTAAAATGTAACATTTCAGGGAAAACCGCATGTTTGTTTAGAAGTTATAGGCAGTGAAAATAGGGGAAAATATAAGTGGACATCCGATATTGACTTGTTGCTGAGATTGAAGTATATTTTTGATAATGACCCAAAAATGTCTGGTTGTCGTGTTCCCGATCGTAAAAATCGCAATAAAATCTCGAAGGCAAGCTTTGCTGCAGTCGATTAATCAGAATATTTAAAAATTTTCAAATATAATAGCATAGTATCGTAGAAGACGGTAACCTGTTTAATAGGAATTTATTAAATATTCCTAATAGGATAAGCTGACGATAAGTTTAATGTAAGTAGCGAAGTAGATATAGATAGACTAGATGGTCCAATATTTTGGGAAATATTAGAAACAAAAAAATATCATTAGGTATCAATTGAATTCATAGATAAATAACCTCTTCGGGGAGAAGGGAAACTGTAATGCATTACAGTGGTAATGTAGAACATTGTAGCACTAAACTATTCTAGAAACGCGGGAAATATATATATTTTTAAACTAAGTAATGCCCACTGAGATGTCGCAAGGTGCATTTCACTTATAATTTTTTTTATACCAAAAAACCCAAATTGTTGGTAATTATTATATTTCTGAAGATAGATTCGGTATAAATCATCAAAATCAAAAATCGATACAAAATTTTGTTTCTAATTGAATGTATTGCACATAAAACTATACTGCCTTGCTAAGCAAAATAGTCACAACTACATTTTTTTGTTAAACTGTCTATTGATTCCTAGTTCTTTTTGGTGTCATAAAAGTTTGTCATGAGAAATAACATAAGATTTATATTGATGTTTTTCAATAGTCACTTTGGAGTGGCGTGAAATATTTGTCTTTTAATGCTTCCACCTGAAAATGGAGATACGTCATTTTTGCTTAGCAGTATAATAGTTTGAAGGCAGGAGATCTGATAAGATAAATATGACTTGTGGGGGGATTGGGTATTCGAATTTGAATAAGCGTACTATATAATAACATATGAACTCGACTGTTTTGTACCTAAATGTATGTATTTTCTGAATTAAATGTTTTGATAGTTTAAATAAATATGGGTACTGTTAATGTGATACGGCAGCCGTACGGAGCGATCAAAAGTTGTTGGTACCACCACTAAAAAATTAATTGTTGATAATAGATGGTGACCAGGGTCGCTTCGCTTCGATAAAGGTTGCCGATCCGCGACTCACTAGCTACCTTTTCTTATTCAAAAAAATAGTTTCAATAGCTCGCAATTTGTGAAGGTGAAACTCGAGCGGTTCGAACACTACTTTCTCTTACTCAAAAAAATAGTTTCGATGCAATTTTGATAAAGACACACTCGCTTTGCTTGCCAAATTGTGAAGATTAAAGTAGTGGCGTTTTGGGTGACCCTAACCCATCTCCGCCTCGCGGCGAACTCGAGCCGCGCTCGTAAGCTTGTTTTTCTTACTCAAAAAAAAAGTTTCAATACAAATTTAATAAAAACACTGTTTGCTTCGCTCCTAAATTGTGAAGATCAATCTTGAACCGCTTTGCGGATCGTACCGTAGCTTTAGTAGTTCAAAAAAATAGTTTCAATGCAACTTTGATAAAGACAGCTCGCTTCGCTCACCAAATTGTGAAGATAAAACTTGAGCCGCATCGCGGCTTGTACGCTGTCTTTTCTTACTCAAAAAATACTTACAATGCAACTTAGATAATACACGGCTCGCTTCTCTCGCGAAATTGTGAAGACCCCAACCCAGCGCCAATGCGACTTTAGTAAAGGCATGGTTGCTGAATACCTGTGAGCAGCATGATACTTTTTTTTTAAATTTCCAAGGACATAAGATGGAAGCCAGTTAATTTATTCATTATAAGTGAATCGATTTTATAAACATTAATAATGTGCTCTCATTTTGCAATACATTTTTTACCATTCTGGTTGTGTACACCTTTTAAAAGATGTTAGTCATCAAACAAAGAAATAACCTTTTGTCCATTTACGTCAAAATACCTTTTGTTCTATCGATTAGGTAATTGATGGCAAGAACATTTGCAGTAGCTTGATCCTACACTATAGGTACTAACTATAGCTTGACAAGCTTAGTTTCTTTAATAATTTGTACTAGAATAGATGTCAGATTAATAAACCTAATCTCCAAACATTTTCGTTCCAAGTACAAATTATATAAATTAAAAATATCCCGCTTCATCCCATTCAAAGCAGCAGCGCCTCTACAATGCAGCACAGTAGTAACATTTGATCTCCTACACCGTTTTGCTGGAAACAAAAACGATTAATTGTTTATTTATAGATAAGCAACTTGAAAAATTTTGGATGTTAGATGATTTCAGTAATACTGAGACACATTATGAACTCGAAAAATTTTGCGAACAGCACTTTATAAACAATTATTATAGAAATGCTGAAGTTAGATTTATTGTAAAATCCCTTTTAAATTTAAT
This sequence comes from Abscondita cerata, assembly GCA_030710515.1. Taxonomy (NCBI): domain Eukaryota; kingdom Metazoa; phylum Arthropoda; class Insecta; order Coleoptera; family Lampyridae; genus Abscondita; species Abscondita cerata. Next base: position 81,194 of record JALBCR010001857.1, read on the forward strand.
AAATTAGAGTTGGGTTTTACTAGACAGCAAGTGGTAGATAGATTTATAAACTTAGAGCGTAAGTAAGTAAGAAATTTATCGTTCAGGCAAGATTATATAGTCAATTTATGCAAGAGTATATTGGATTTAGGACGACGTCCAATGCAACGGTCCTTCAGTTCAAAGTGGTTAGTTTTCGATTTTAATGAGATTTCGTGTGCCCAAATACGCAATGACAGCTGACATTTCAAAAATGTACAGGCAGGTCCTAATTCATAAAGACGACCAAGACTAACATAGAATATTTTAGAGAACGGATACGTTCCAAGAATTAAAATGCTATAGATTAAATACCGTTACGTATGGAACTACATGTGCACCGTTCTTAGCAATACGATGTCTTAATCAGGTCGCAGAAGATCATTGTTTGCAGTTTCATACCAAGTTAAATTATTAAATCAAACGATATAACAGGGGACTAATTCTATTCAAAACTTTATTCTTTAACAATTTCTTACATATTAAGAACAGGAGGTTAGAGTTAGGCAAATGGCTAAGTATATTCCAGATATAAACAAATCAATTTCAAGTTCATTCTAATTTAAGTTCCAGTGTGTTGTATTTCAACCACTGTGTGTTTAGTGGGTTCTTCTTATGATACTATACTATATTCGATAAGCCAATTAAGTTAAGTGTTACAAAGGTTAATTTTGTCAAGATTTTACAGTTTAAATTTTTTTTTAGTTAGGTTTAATAGCACCTGTAGTTCTTCCCGTAAAGATAACAATACAAAGGTTATGACAAGCATAAACTAATTGGGACCACAAGGTACCCGATGAGTTGAAAAATTCGTGAGTCGAGTTTGCGAAACATGTAAAGGAGCTTAATAATCTAAAAATCCTGCATTGTTTTCTTTCGGGCCCAATTAAATTATATGAATTACACGGATTTGCGGATCCATGTCTTTATATTAAAAATAATTCAAATAAAAACGAGTTTAGTTCAGAAATTGTTATGTGCTAAATCTAGAGTAGCGCCATTGAAAGAAGTGAGTTGTTACGGTTTTATTTTCCGAATGTAGGACGTATGTCGAGAGCCGTCTTAAAACGTGTCGCGATTAATATGTTACGACGAAAGTCGTATTTGGCGCGCATTTTGCTAATTTTCTATTGGTGGAAAATAAAATCCGACTAAGCTTCCTAGACGAACAGCGGACATCTTATTTTCTTCCGTACGTACGGGTTTATTTATTTCTTTATTCGTATGGTACATTTTAAATATTGTATTGTGATGTAAGTGTTATGTATGGTGCCCCAAAAGATCAGTATAAACCTGTACAATGTAGTGACAAAACTGTGTGAAATTGTGGATTGGTTCGTCTTGGCAAAGCATTTACTTCAAGGTTTAGGAAAACCACTAAAACCTAAACATACCAAACGTACGGGTGATATGGCGTAAATTTCCACAAAATTTTTTAATGTGTGATTGAAGATTTCCAATTCAAATTGGTGGTTAAGTTTAAATCCAGCTAAATTCACCGTGAGTACACCTTGTTTTCTTTTCTCTTCCTGTTTGTATTAACTCTAATCGCTATGTATGCTTTTAGCACGTTGCGTAACTCTTGAGGGTGTTGGAATGGCTGATTAAGAACCTTCCCTATCAATTAAAGACTACACCACGGTTTCCCATTAGTTAAGCTGCAGACAACCGGTGGATACTATGTCTACAGGGGTTGGTTATCCTTCATAACTTCATCGAGGGAGCCTATCGCCTTCCGTTCTTCTTCGCACACCTCCCCTAAGAGGAATCCTGGGGTTACCTAACTTCCCGAACTGTCGATATCGTCGCTAGCAGGAAACTTTCATTCTCGGAACTGCATCCTACATATTACAGCTAAATTTTATTATTTAAGTAACTTATTCAGTGATAATGCGTAGGAAGCTCAAGTACATATGACATAGAACGGCTTGATCTCTAGTATTTAAGTAAATTTTTATTCGGTGTTCACTCCACAACCGAACGTTTTTAACCAACACAATACGGGCTCGGGCGCTTTACTTAGAACGGTTGACGCGAAAACATAAGGCCTTTTGAGTTTGCGGAAGGTACTTACCTCTTTAATCCTAGTTTAAGTTAGTTTAAATCGCCATGTGTAAGTGATATGTGTACGCAGAGCCTTATTTCTTGTTAAGCGAGGCAGCTGCTAATGCAAACAGTTTCTCTATTTCTGTCACACTCTCCTAGTACTTTAAGATTTGTTTGTTGTATTGAATTGTCTGTCTTTCTCTCTGGTTTGTGTTCGGTTTAGCGTATTAGATTGTAAGTAAAACCTGTTGATCTCCTGTTGGTCGATTTTATTTCTTTCTTTTACCCAGCAGGTGGCGCCTTGTTAGACAGCAGTCTAATCTTAGTTCTTAAGGGATCCGATTCTCCGACGAAGCCAGACCTCTCCTAACTATTATAAATACTTTACCTCCACGAACTTATCCTACACGGCCTAATTTCCTTTGGTTTTTTTTTTTAGGTTGTTCCTCTAGAGCCGTCGGTTTTGCTATTTTGTAAACAACAACCGTTACAGCCTTTCTAGGTGAATTGATGAAAAATTATCCCTATCTTTCAACGGTTATTAAAGGGTTCGCGATTTGAGTTGAAAAATTTATTTATGTGAGATTCTAGCATAACGTTAAGCTGGATAAAGAGGTTCGCATCTAAATGAAAGACGTTGGTTGCAAACAGTCAGTGAAATTCAGTCATATGATGATGTATAAGATTGGTATCGCGTGCGTTCTGAGTACAATCCCGCGGATATCTTATCACGAGGTATTTCGCCGAAGGAAGGGTATAAGTAGGTTTCGGGGTCGTTGATTTCAAATTTAAAGTCAGATTTTCCAAAAAGCAAATGGCGGTTACAAAATGACAAACACTTTTTAAAAATTTTTATTAGATTTGCATAAAACTTAGTATAAGTGAGTTTTTGGAGTCGCTGATTTCAGACGTAGTCAGATTTTCAAAAAACAAAATAGCGTGCGCAGTAGTCTGAAACGAAACTCGAAAAAGATTCGGATTTGACTCAAAATTACTATACTTAAATGTTTCAAGTCTCAGATTTCAGATTTGAAAGGTTCTTTTCAAAATTAATATTTTAAAATTGCCAAATGTATGGTAAAAAATTTACAAAATCGTATGAAATCTGGCTTGATGAACCTTTTATTGTTTCTTATTGTAGTTTTAATAATCATACTTACCATAAACACTTAATAATAATAACAATAACAATAATTAAAAACAAGGGATGAGTACAAAAAAAAATCAGAAGCTGAGGCTGTATCTGTGTCGGAATCATCAGTGTCAGGTATTTCGCAATTAACAATAGTCGGAGCCAACAAAATTTCAATCGCTTCCTCAGATAAATTTTTACCTTTTTGGGTTGCACATTGTTTCCGAGACTTGTAATAAGAGATTCTGTAGACACCATAAGACATTGGAAAACGTCTTACAAATTTTTTCGCGTGAAAACTTTCTTGCGAAATGTTTTTATGTCCTTATTTCGCGATTCCTGCGCTTACTCCGACAATTCGCCAATAGGCAATGGCCATGCTCCCCTCACACTTGGCCAGTCAGTCTGTCCCGTTGACGACGCATGTATAGGGCCCGCCGCGGCCCCCGAGCCCGAGCGGGCGCAGCGCGACCACACCCACAAAGAATCAATTACGACGAAGATCGCAGAAAGTTGCACCTGAATTATCCATTTTCCATATAGTACGACCTTCACTTGAATAATGAATCAGAGAACAACGTGGGGAAACACAATTTTTCGGACGATTTTCCGAAAACTGTTAATGTAAAATTCAAAATTAATTGTTACACAAAGTAAAATGTTAAATATATTACCAACCTTGAGGTGCCTCCTCCATCTTCTTGTTGAAGATTTTAGCACATTTAAGAATTCCAAACGAAAAACTCAGCTATCTCGAAGTTACGTAGTATTCTGCATAAAAATCGTACAATAACCGCAAAAACCAAATTAGGGTCAACGACCCACATAAATACATTTCAATAAGAATACATTAAAAATTTTCCGACAACTACAACGTGCTGTATTCATATCTTTATACTTGGAGGACTTGGCGAGGACACTAAGAAAGTGTTCTATGAAGCGGAACGCACGTACCTCTCATAGAATTTGAAACAAAAAGAATGTGATAGAATTGCACTAATTTGTGCTAATATTATTCCAAAAAAGGTGAGAATCTCGCATCTTAATAAAGTGTAAACAAAAAAAATCAATGGCTCGTAGATATTCCCAAAACAAATTAGAAAACAAACGGCACTAATAACATAAATAAACCAGCAAAAGCGAAAATTTCTTAGCAAAAGCGTGCACGTTAAATCGAATTAAAAACGTAATTTGACGGGCAAGGTCATAAATTAAATTTTCAAAAGCAAAATTTTAGCGACAGTAAACGTAATATATCGACGAAAGCTGCGTTTCCCCTTTGGATTGCGAGGGTAATCGTTCGAGTCAAATAAAAGCTTGATTTTGGATCACCTGATTTTCGATAAATATATTTCCCCACAGTATTTAGAAATTGTTTAAATTTATTAAAAGGACTTAAAGCTTCCACTACGAATGTGTAATCATTCTCGTTTATGCCTTTGTATTTACTTCTTATTTGCAGCATCCTGCGCTATCAATCCGTAACTGTTGGTTGCGATTTCCATGTGAGAGGGACAAAGAGTGTAACTACAGGTCAGATTTCACACAAGCGGCTGGTCATCTTTCCAAGGTGATTCCTGCCGTCATCTCACGAGAGAAAAAAACCATTTTGTTCAAGTGCATCTTTTGTAGTCACTTTAGACAAAAAATAGCCATTAGGTGGAAATAATTCATAAAATTTTGATTTTTGGACAGTGAATTAACGAAAGGGTTAGAAAAAAGTTCCCACCCTAATTGTGGGTAGAACATCCCCTTTTGAACGAAAAACTACCCCTGGCGCGGACTCGTTAGAAGTTTTTCTCATTTAACTTCTATATAGTTGGTCAAACGACTAAATATTCGCTATATACCATAAAGCTAATTTTTATAGAATTCTCGCAATTAGGGTTCACAGTTAAGGAATTTGCGAGCAAAGGAAAAATCGCTTTCGCACGCAAATAACTCCGGAAACCGTTGTTTTTACGCAAATAATGATAAGAACAAAAACATTTTTTTACATTTTAAGTATGTAAATACCAAACTAGTCGCGAATGGGGTGGATTTTGTCTAAATAAAATTCTCACTTAAACCTAATTAGTTAACGGATGCTTAAGTACCTCTCAATTAATAGTAATTAGGGCGCCACCTTTAAAAACTTAACTTACGCCACTCGCTGAGGAAGTGTAAAAAAAGCAAATTCCTCCCTCAATTATGTTTCGATAAATTCCAATAATTACACCAGAGATCCGAAACTGGTTATTATTATATTTTATTTAATTAATGCTAAACATCTACAAACAAAACCGACAATTTGCATCTTGCACGAAACTTCCATATAAGTATCGAAACCAAAGGGAAGGAAAAATATTCGAAATACGAATACGAAATAATTAGAATATATTCAAAAGAAATGGAGAAAACGAAAGAAGCAATAGAAAAGACAATTGAAGAACGGGAAGAAAATAAACTTATTATAGAAGAAGACTTTAACGCAAGAACAGGAGAGGAAGGAGAGATAATGATAAATGGAGAACAAAGAAACAGAAAGTCGAAATATAAAAAAATAAACGGACAAGGTAGGAAATTATTTGAATGGGAATATGGAAGAAGGAGGAGAAGGAGAGCTAACATTTATTGGAGGGAGAAGAGGAACGGTCATTGACTACGTTATAGCCAACGAATCAAGTAAGAAAGAAATAGAGTACATAAGAGTAGGAAACGAAGTAGAGTCAGATCATCAACCGATCGAAGTGATCTTGATAGGAGAAGAAGAAGAAGAAATTATAGTATGGGGAGAGAACAAAATTTGGAATGATAAAAGTATAGAAAAATATATTAATAAAATGGAGGAAGATCAGAAAGCAGCAGAAGAGGTCGAAGAAGAGTTGAAAAGAATTACAGAAAAAAAAGAAGATGGCAACGGAAAAGCGAATATTTAAAATGACAAAAAACAAAAAGGAAATAAAGTCAGAATGGTGGAACTGGGAATGTGAGAAAGCAAAAGCAGAAATGAGAAAGGGGAGAAGAAAATTGAAAAAAGTTAAATAAATATAGAGGACTATAAGAAAATAAGAACAGATTTCAAGAATAGATGTAAAAGAGAAAATGGATTATTGAAAAATCGTAGAAGAAAAGGTGAAGAAAATCATAAATGAAGGGCAGGCTTGGGAAATAGTAAATCGATTAAGAAACAAAGGAAATAGGAGAGAACCAACAATAAATAAAGAAAAATAGAAAAAAAACACATTTATTTTATGTAATCGTATGGTACATTTTAAATATTGTATTGTGATGTAAGTGTTATGTATGGTGCCCCAGAAGATCAGTATAAACCTGTACAGTGTGGAAAAAAAAAAAAAAAAAAAAAAAAAAAAAAAAAAAAAAAAAAAAAAAAAAAAAAAAAAAAAAAAAAAAAAAAAAAAAAAAAAAAAAAAAAAAAAAAAAAAAAAAAAAAAAAAAAAAAAAAAAAAAAAAAAAAAAAAAAAAAAAAAAAAAAAAAAAAAAAAAAAAAAAAAAAAAAAAAAAGGAAATGGTACAGAGCTAGATCGACGAGTAGTAGAGGGGAAAAATAAAAAAAAAAAAAAAAAAAAAAAAAAAAAAAAAAAAAAAAAAAAAAAAAAAAAAAAAAAAAAAAAAAAAAAAAAAAAAAAAAAAAAAAAAAAAAAAAAAAAAAAAAAAAAAAAAAAAAAAAAAAAAAAAAAAAAAAAAAAAAAAAAAAAAAAAAAAAAAAATCGCGCCGATTGTATCTTAACGTTCAGTTGCTGCCCGTACTCTGTTATGAAAGTTGTGTTGTGTATCTCACTCTACGTTTCATACAAATTTTACACGTGCTTCATAGAATTTCTTCGAAAGTTGTAAAATGTACAGTCACTGGATCGCGGTAAGTTACTTTATTTATCACTTTCATTCGATTAAGAGGTTGTACATATATAAAAAAAAAAAAAAAAAAAAAAAAAAAAAAAAAAAAAAAAAAAAAAAAAAAAAAAAAAAAAAAAAAAAAAAAAAAAAAAAAAAAAAAAAAAAAAAAAAAAATTCGTTGCATAGTCTTTCACACTCTTCATGGGATATTATGATGACAGTTCGACTAGAATGAATTTCATATTCACTTCTGGCAGTAGCGTGATGCTATGGCAGGACAGGGTGGAGCAGAATGGGATGATGATCACTCTGTCCCTATTGTAGATGGTGCGTAATTACATTAGGAAAACAGGCCGTCAAAAGCTGGTCGTCAGACAACATGCAGCGTGCTGTGGATGCAAAAAAAATTAAAAAAAAAAAAAAAAAAAAAAAAAAAAAAAAAAAAAAAGAAAATTAAAAATTTTAAATTTTTTAAAATAAATTTTTTAAAAAATAAAATTTAAATAAAAATATTTTTAAAATTTTTTGATTTTAAAAAAAAAATTTTATTTTTTTTTTTTAATATTTTAATAAAAAAATTATTATTTTATTTAAAAATCTTTTGTTGTCATCGTCGGGGAAATGGGCCATCGAAGAGCATCCGATACTTTTTCCGTGCCATCTTCTACTTTGGAGAGATACGTGAAGAAGAAACAAGAATATGCAAGTTCAGTCATTGACAAGACTGCTGGGAAATTCCAGCCGGTGTTCACAGCAGAACAGGAGAAAGAAATTGTCTCATATTTGATAGAGCTGCAGAGCAATGAAAGAACTCCGCCGCCTGTCTTTTCAACTAGCTGAGAAAAATAATTGCAGGCATAACTTTGACAGGGGAATCAGGAATGTCAGGAAAAGACTGGGCTGAAAATTTCATGAAACGTCACCCAGAATTGAGATTACGCAAACCAGAGGCTACTTATAGCTGCGATGAGACAGGTATACGGGGATGTATTGATATCTAGTTAGCCTAGACCAGTTCCTTGCATAAACAAAATATTGCGTTACCATAGCAACGAACAATAACTTATTAGAAGTGTCAGTGTAAAGTTTGACGTCAAAAAGTAAACCAGAGTCACGCAATAAATTAAATGAAAAAAGATGTCCACCGAAATTGTGAAAATCGAAAAATTGGAGTATCGAGCCATCATCAAGTACCTGTATTTAAAAGGGTTAAGAGGTAAGCAGATTTACGAAGATATGCTTGGTGATCAATGTCCTTCGTATGCGACCGTCAAAATTGGAATGCAAGCTTCAAAAGAGGTAAATTTTCCATTGAAGATGATGACCGATCGGGAAGGCCAGTTTCTGTGTCAGTCCCCGAAAATATCGATGCAGTTCATGACATGATTTTATCAGACCGTCGAATTGGGCTAAAACGGATATCTGAAGCACTGAATATTTCATACGAACGCGTTCATCATATGGTTCACGTCAATTTGGACATGAGAAAATTGCTGCAAAATGGATCCCCAAATGTTTGAATGTTGACCAAAAGCGTGCAGGGTAGAAGCATCGCGTTCGATCTGTGCTCGATTTGAAAACGATGTAGACTTCTTAAACCGAATTGTTACTATGGATGAGACTTGGGTACATTTCTACGATCCAGAAACAAAGCAACAATCGATGGAATGGCGACACTCTGGTTCTCCAAGACCTAAGAAGTTTCGTGTCCAAAATCTGCTGGAAAAGTTCTTGCTTCAGTTTTTGGGATTGCCATGGAGTAATCATGATTGATTTTTGGATAAGGGTAGAACAATAACTGGAGATTACTATTCGACATTACTGACCACTCTACGGGAAAATATTAAAGAGAAAAGACGCGGAAAGCTATCCAAAGGTGTTTTGTTTTTGCAGGACAACGCCCCTGCACACAAATCTCATGTTGCCATGCAAAAAATTCGTGATTTAGGGTTTGAATTACTAGAACACCCCTTATTCACCCGATTTGGCTCCGTCCGACTATCACCTCTTTCCTCAACTGAAAAAAGTTTAAAAGGTCGTACATTTTCTTCCAACAAGGAGGTAATAGAAGCTGTGGAGGTCTGGTTTGCAGAGCAAGAAGAAACATTTTTTTGAAAGGTCTAGAGACGTTGCAGGTTCGCTGTAATAAATGTATCCAATTAAGAGGAGAATATGTTGAGTAATAAAATATTTTGACATTGAAATTTTGTTTGGTTCTATAGTAGGCTAAGAATTTTTCAATATATCCTCGTAACAGTCAATCCCAAACAGTTGTCAAAAGTTATTGCCGCTAAAGGACAACGACAAGTCGGTGCGCTGACTTCAGCGGAAAGAGGAAACACGGTCACTGCTGAAATATGTTTTTCAGCTACTGGATTATACATGCCACAGAACAGAAAAAATTTGAATTGGGCCTACCCGCGGGAGGATGGGCCGAAGTTCATGATTCCGGTTCGATGACAGCCGAAATTTTTGAAAAATGGTTTTTAAAATTCATCGAATTTTCAAACGCACAAAAAGATAATCTTGTTTTGCTACTCTTAGACGGCCATGCATCTCATACAAAGAATTTGAAAGTGATTGATACAGCACGAAACAGTGGAGTCATCATATTATGTTTCCCTCCACATTGTTCGCATCGTTTGCAACCCTAGATGTATCATTCATGAAGCCGCTAAGTCTCCATTATGATGAAGAAGCACGAAAATGGATTGAGAACGAATCCAGGAAAAGTGATAACACTGTTTGAAATTTCAAAGTTGTTTGGACAAGCTTTTCGCAGCTCTGCGAATAATGGGTTTGGCAAGACTGGTATCTGGCCTGTAGACCCAAATATCTTTACAGATACAGATTTTTTGCCACCTATGACAACTGATATTGATTTACAAACTACACTACCTGATGACAATATTATCAGCACATCAGAACTTCCTCAAACTTCTGAGAGAAATATTGATACAAGGGAAGAAAAATTTTCAAGTTATGTTGCATAATGATGAAAATCCTCCAGTTATTTCTCAAGATATTGGTGAACCTCTTCAAGACATTACAAAAATCGACAGTAACGCACAAAACATTTCTAGTTATGAAGCAAGTCCTGGTTGTTCTTAGCTTACCTCTTCATTCTTGTGTGTCTCTCCGAAAGATGTGATTCCTTTGCTTAAAGTTCAAACAGGGCAGAAGAGAGCAACAAGAAAATGGGCAAGACGACAGTCTTGACATCATCCCCATACAAAATTGAATTGGAAGAAGCAGTGGCGAAAACTGAAATGCAAAGCGAATGAAATTTGAAAGGATTGAAAGGAAGGAATTAAAAGATATGAAGAAGACCAGAAAAATAAGGAAAAGAGAATAGGAAGAGAAAAAAATCAAGCAGAACTAAAAAGCAAGACGAGAATAGTTCAGAGAAAGAGAACGATGAAGATGCGAAGTGTTTGTATTGTGAAGATTTATATTCTCAGTCGAATGAGGGCTGGTGCACTTGTGTTAGTTGTAAAAAATGGGCACATATGTTATGTACTGGTTTTGACAGTGATGATGACAATTCTGTAATGATTTGCGAACTTTGTACCTAAAAAGACTGAAGTTTTGATCTTCATTAGATAGACCCCGTTCTGCCCAGCCCGGTGGGGCACAATGGAAAGATGGTACCCCATTCTGCCCCACCTTCCCCTAAACATGTGTAGGACAATGTTTAAAAATGTATCAAGAAAATTTTTCGTAGTTGTTGAGTTCAGTCGTTTCATTAAAAGGACAATTTTCTTTATCCACTTTTGGAGGGAGAATGAGATGATTATTTATGAGCACGTTAAGTTTTTCTTAAATCGTTTTAGTCCTGTATTAGTTATAGAATTTATGTAATACCAGAAAAATGTGGTAAGGCGCAGCAGGTGCGGAAAGGTAGGATATCTTCATATTGGGTAAAACTGGAGTGCATAAAAGTGCTAAAGGGAACTCTTGAACGGGAGTGAAGCCTTTATGTTGTGAAAAATTTGCCTAGGATGCCCGAAATTTTCCAATTTCCATGTGCTCCATGTAGCTAACAAAAGAAAAACAAGATTAGTGCGGGAAATGGAAAACTAACATTAATTGAACATGGTAGGGTGTGCGGAAGCCTAAATGTAAAGCAACTTTGCCGTTTTTCTACGTGAAAAATGAGAAAACTAGTTTTAATAAAAAGATGGTGATGACGTCATAAAAAATGGCCTTCAACTTCATATGCATTTTTCAAAGTAAATAAACGTAGGATTTCAAAACAACGATAACAAAAACTGTTTATAAATAATTCAGCTACAAAACAAGATCAAAACTTTGTTAATATTCGAAAAAATGAAATTTAATGAAAATAGCCTCAAAACCTTGTCGAGATTAAAAACAAATGAAAAGAGCGTCTTTTTACAAAAATTATAAATAGAGGTACCTAAAAAAATTGAGGCAGTTCCGAAAGATTCTCGTCAAGAAAATGCGGAAGATTTGCCGACGAAACGTGATAAAAAGAAAAATGTGAATTTCCCGAAGAAAAAGAGGAAAGAAATTAAAGTGGATCTACAGTAATAAAATTCCTGTAAAGAAATAAATTAAATAACATTAAAATACAAAGTGAATTAACGTTAAATGTGAACAATTATTATAACTAGTGACCAAAAGATCAAGGTACTTACCAGTGTGGGGTGGAGTGAACTGAAACACCTTCAACTAACAACAAGCCGCAGACATTCCGGAGCAATAATCCAGGTAGAAATATATTTGTATAATTTTATTGTATTCAATGTTGTGAAAATTTGTGAGGTTATGCGTATATTGGCGTCTCGTAAATGAAGTTGCAACTAAATAGCTAGGTATAGTAGTTTCAGGATCTCCTGGCGGTTCCCCTGATACCAACACGGGTGGTGGTGGCGTCTTACGGCGTTGTGGTGGCGCAGTAAAAATGCACAGAAGTCGTTGAATAGATATATTTACATATGTACACAGATTATTTACAAGAAGTGAATGACAATAAGTTAGAGTGACGTTCGGCGAACGCCCAGACTCAGGCGCTCTTTAATTTAATGAGTCTTGCAAAAACCGAATGAGAACTCGACTGACTCTCCTTCTCCGTGGTGGCGGTTATAAACCCTCGACAGCCGCCGGAGGACACGGCGCACGGGTGGTGGTTGTCGTAGGCGGGTCCTCGGTAACCTACCTTCATGCCTGAAAACTGAAATTCGTGCTGCACATTCGGAAAAAACGCTGCTATTTAACTCACAAATGTAGTCATCACAGTAGCCATTTGCTTTTGCTTTCAGTTATTCTAATTTTGAGCTTTTCCTTCTGTTATATATATATAAAATTACAATGTATGAACTGTGAAAAGGAATGGAAAGATTTGTTATTCACAATGGATCGTGTGTTTGAGAAAGAATGGCAAGAAGCAACAGGCCTTTCCACAGAACTCTGGAAAGTGCATTAAAGAGCCTGAAGGTAGCAAGTTTGATCTCAGAGAACGTTAACAGGCCCAGCACTAAGTGAAGAAGTTGAGACGAATAATTCTGTTGTGTGACTAAAGCTTAAGCTAACATTGAGTGTTCAAGAAGGTGTCAGGAAAGTCAAATATGTTTCAGTTGCAAAGAAATTAAAGTTAAATGGCAGAGAGATATGAATAGAAGGTCTGGTGAGCTTCCATATAAATTGGCTTTTCCAATTCTAAAATGAAAGACAAACATTGTTTATGATGATGATCTTATCTTTGATTCATAATTCATGGTTAATGGCGAGGGGCAGCTCTAGACCATAGGTAATATTTACGCCTTTGAAAGAAGTTAGTACTAACATAATGTTTAATCAGGATCAGTGGTGTTCCTCATGATGATGACATGAACTCTAAACTACATTCAATGGTTAAAATTAGTAAAGTTATTTCTCAGATGTGTGGATGGCCTGGTTATAATCTTTGAAATGGTTCTCTAATCCAAACACAGTGGTTCTACATTTCCCAATCCTCCGTGTCGTAAAGGTAAATAGCTTGTTTCCACTGTTTATCGTCCAGTGAAATGTTAAGTATGTTTTTCCATACAAGCTTTCATTGCGGCATCTATTTATTCTAAAATTTTGGATGCATCCATGAAGGAGTGGTACATGTGTATAGTAGCTTTGGAATCCCAAGACAATTTTTTAAAAGAAAATGCGACGTGAGGACGGAAAGTTTCTTCAAACGACAAACATTGCCTTCATTGTTTCGAGGCGTTCTAATATGCGTCAGAAACTCCTTCATCACAGAAGAGTGCTCCCAACAACTCTAGATCTTGAGATGTCACTGTGCGGATACCTTGTAGAAGTTCCTGGAATTTGCTCGTTTCGCCATTCAATACTCCCC